>CAUYTI010147736.1:0-17080 GCA_963575145.1 Galago senegalensis
CATCACAGCTCACAGCAACCTCCAACTCCTGGGCTCAAGCGAGTCTCCTGCCTCTGCCTCCCAAGTAGCTGGGACTACAGGCGCCCGCCACAATGCCTGGCTATTTTTTGGTTGCAGCCATCATTGTTGTTTGGTGGGCCCGGGCTGGATTTGAACCTGCCAGCTCAGGTGTATGTGGCTGGTGCCTTAGCCACTTGAGCCACAGGTGCCAAGCCGAGAGAGAACATTCTCTATAGTAAAGTATCACAAGAATGGAAAAGCAAATATCCAATATATTCAATACTATATGAAGCCAGTAGACTAATTAATACACACCTACCTGAGAGAAAAACTCAATTTAACTCAAGTTAGAGGGAGGGGAAACGAGGGAGGAAGGAAAAAGGGAGGGGAGAGGGGAAAAGGGAGGAAGATTTGGTGTGCTCTCACCTAATGGGCCCAAGGCAAGGGTGTATGTCACACCTCTCGGTATGACCCAACCACATGGTTGAGGGGCACAACCACGACAGGGACCTTACTTAACAAACACAAACGCTGAAACTTACTTGTTTGTACTCTCATATTAATCTAAATTTTTAAAAAGATAGTGATGAGTGTGAAGGGAGAAAAACATGAGGAGGAAAGGATATAAAAGGTTAGAGAAGAAGAAATGGTAACTTTAAATTATAGACAGGGTACCCCATGTATCTTCCTGGAAGATGACTTTTGAATAAGGGACTGAACTGAGGAGGGAGCTGAACATGTGGATTTGGGGAGAAGTGCCCCACAGGGTGAGGCAAGTGCAGCGGCTCACTTAGAACCTGCAGTTTGAGCCCAGCCTGCAGCTGCTGCAAGGATTCTCATAGCAGAGTCAATCACCAGGCCTGCCCAACCTGTTAAGTGAGAAGACTTGGGGAGCTTTGGGGGAGCCTCAGCACAGGGGAGCCAGGTAACCAGTCCTTAGCTGAAGGGGAGGAGCAACTCTGACAGCACCATGGTGTCTGTCACTTGGGCTTATCTCTGGGTCCTGCATCTTCAAAGAGGGAAGACTGAGTGTTGTGATGGAGAAAGTGTAACTAAGCAAAACCAGTTATTCTGTGAAAGCCTGTAAGATACAGGGCATGAGGAATGGATGTGTAATTCAATTCGTTCCAGTGTGGGCTTCAGGAGAGAGTCACTCTTCCTGCTACAGCCAGAGACACAGGCATCCTTAGCAAATGGACATCTCCTTCCTTTTGCTGCTGGGAAGCCTAGAAGAAGAGAGGGGGCCTGACGCTGCCCCTGAGAGCAGGGTCAGACTAAAAGGCCTTTGTTTTAATAGCTAAGGAGTCTAGATTGTCAGCCTATGGACTGTGGGGAATATGGACATAATCAGATTTGCCTTTTAGAAAGACTATTATCTCAGGTTGCCAGTGGAAAAGAGATTGGAGGGGCAAAACAGGAGGCTAGAGAGCCAGTTATGGGGCTGTGAGGGTGATGTAGGTGTGGAGCACTGGCAGTGAGGCTGCAGAAAATTGTACATTTCTGAGAGCATTTGGGTGACTGAAATCACAGAAACTGATGAGTGAACCAAGATGGGGTGGTAGCAGAGGAAGAGGAGTGAAGAATAATGCCTGGGCATTCGATGGGAACGCTTGGACACAAGAACACTCAGACAGGTGGTAGGAGAGGTGTGGGCAGGGTGATGGTGGTGGTGTGTACAGAAGACGCTTGTTGATTAACTCTTTTCTGAATATGCTGATTCAGAGGTTCAGTGAGCACAGGTGGCAATGTCTAACAGGTAGCTGGTTACATGGGTCCTGAGCTGACTCTCTCCAGATTGGCTCTGTCCTTCAGCTTCAGACTCAACCATTCAAATGCCTGAGGATAACTCCACTGTGTGGTCTGACAACCTGCTCTGCATCCTCTTGCCTTCTGTATCCCCAGCATCAGGGCAGGTAGTACCTGAGGACTCAGCTTGGTGTGCTCCCCGAGTTTGGAAACAGGAAAATAAAGTTGCTCTCAGAGAGCTAAGCTATAAGGTCATCAGATGAAGAGAGAGCTCAGGTAATACATGGTCAAGTTCAACTATAACCTGATAGAAGGATGAGGGCTCGTCAGTTAGGGTAGCTCAGACTAAGAAGAGTCAGAAAAGGAAATTCTGGTAGCACGCCCACAGAACAGCAGTCCCCAGGGCGCATGCTGACAGTCACATATACCCTGGCCACGTGGCTTTCTCCCTGTGATGGAGAGGGAGTATGGAGCTCTAACATCCCAGCTCCCCGGGCCTTAAATTCAATCAACTCAGTTCTTCCATTACCATTCTGCAACCTCCTGACTACCATGCAAATCTGCCTACAGGGAACAAGGCACTAACCAGCAAGCATGATTATTGTGTCCATCTGACAGTATTAATTGCCATTACAAGTAATTAAAGTAGCACTCTGGCCTGTGAATGGGGGTCTCTGTGAACCTGTTAATGTATGCTGTGGGGTCTGAGAAGCAGGCATATGCCTTGGTATGCCGGCAAATTTGGTACAAGAATCCTGCTTACCCAGGTATGAAAGTGAAATGTGTTCATTATTTCTTTTTCATTTCCTCTTTACCTTTGTTTCTAAAATCACTCATAATTTCAAACATCCAAAAACAACTACTAGTAATTGTCAGGATGTTTCCCCCAATCGATTTTCTACACACATGGAAATAACATTTAGCAGCTATTTCATTTCTTTTTTGTAAAAATGCAGTACAGATTTGCAATCCCAAATGGCAAAACTCCTAATCAGCTATGTGGGAGAGAGTTTTGGCTGCTTCCCCTATGCATGAAAAAAAAAAAAGCCTAGACTTCTCCACTGTGAGATTCAGCCATGTAACAGAAAGCCACTTTTCCCCCCTAAATTCATTTTAATAAAAAAATCAGGCCGGGCATGGTGGCACATATCTGTAATCCTAGCACTTTGGGAGGCTGAGGCCGGTGGATTGCCTGAGCTCAATCAGGAGTTCAAGATCAGACTGAGCAAGAGTGAGACTCCATTTCTACTAAAAAAAGAAAAACTAGCTGGGCGTTGTGGTGGGTGCCTGCAGTCCCAGCTACTGGGGAGGCTGAAGCAAGAGATCAATTGAATCTAGGAGTCTGAGGTTCCTGTGAGCTATGGTGATGCCATGGTGATCCTACCCAAGGCAACAAAGTGAGACTCTGTCTCAAAAACAAACACACAAACATACAAACACACAAATCAAGCATACTTGACTAAATTTCAGTACGAGAACTGAAGTTCAGAAGTACAGAACTAAGTTCTGTAACCTGACCAAGGAACAAGTTTCCTGTTATGGAATCTTGCCAAGACTTAAGAGCATGAAGAGTAATCCAAGAGTTTTTATGACAGCCAGGGAACAACCTGCTCCCAAATCATAATTATTCAAGTGGGTACGTGCCAGACATTATCCTCCCAGGTTTGAGTTCATGTCTCCGCCAAAGAGATATAATACTTGTGTGTCTGTGCGTGTACATGAATAGTGGTTTTCTCATTCTCCTTCTGTAAAGAACTCTGTCATTAATGATTTGGTTGCCCTGAAATATAAATTATGGAAGACAGACAGAATAAATAGTTCTTTCCCTTAGTTCATCAAATTTAAGTTCTTGGTGCTCAGAGGTGTTATGATGTGCTCAATAAAAGGGAATATGGCGTCTGTCTGTTTTTTAGCATTGCCATAATCTGGGGATCTTATTGTGATGTAAACAAACACAAACTCAAATTTCCACAGTGTTGTTTTCTTTAACCCCCAACTCATAGTCCCAAGCAGTAGGAGATGACAGGTGAAGGAACCTTACCTCATTCTCGGATGAACTTGCCGAGAGGAGCACCTCCTGGGCGTCAAAGAACTCAGAAACAGACTCTGACATGGAGAGGCGGCTCTCGTTGGCTACTTGCTGTGACAGGGGGAGACTGACATGGATTTGCTCACCAGCCTGCAGGGGAGAGAAAGATATGGTGCTATCATTTTCTCTCCTGTTGGAATAGCTACTCCTTTACATTAGCCAGAGTTTTACTTTTCAACACTATGTGTTTAAAGAGCGGTGACACAAGTAATTTTCACTTGTAACTCAGCAGTGATCACTGCATAAGTTTCCTTTTATTACGTTTAAAAATTCCAAAATGCAGAGTTGAAAGATGTTCATACCATGTCTTAATTGGAAACCCATGCTCAGTTGATATTAAGCGGAATTTAACAGGTTAAGCCTCTATTAATACTCTACATTGATTGCAAAGACACATTTTCCCTTACTCTCATGCCTGCTATTACTAGTCATATGCTAACCAGTACCCTAAACCTCAAGAAGTATTTGTAGAAACTACTGAAGATGTGCTAAGAAAATAATAAGATTAATTTTTTTCATGCAAACATCTGAAAGCTGAGACTGTAAGACTAATTTTTGAGACAGAATATATAAAAGTCACTTTCCAATCTGATCATGAATTTTAACCAATGAAACACATGATCAGGGTATTGAATCTTATTTCAAATTGTACTTTTGCACAATAGTGATAATAAATAATTTTTCAAGGAAGATAAGTTTTAATTAGAAATATCTGTCAGAGCATAATAATATATGTACTCTAGTGTACATTTCAGGTTGAAAAGAAGATTTCAACTGAGATGACTAAATAATTCTCTAATGACAAATTTTAGAACTACTTCTAGACTCTGGGACATTGACTGAAAATAAGTATTATTAGAGAAAATGGGGCCCATGGATGGCTGTAGGGTGGACGGCTGAAGTCAAAGATAAGCTATCTTAGCATAATATTTCTTAAACAATTAGAATCTGTGAACCTATAGATTTCTAGTAAAATATATGTTTTTGGTGCAAAGATGACTTTAGGAATAGTTAAAATTCTCATCTTGATCCATGGACCACTGTATATAAAACTCTTATATTGCTGTTGAAGTGTATAAGTTCTCATGGCTATAAAATAATAATTTTACGAAAGGTCATACATAGAATTACATGTACAGTTAAGTGTAGCTCAGATGCTGGATGTTCTTTTTTATTATTTGTTCAATCTGAAAAATGGAATAATAATATCACCTACCTCAGAGGGCTGTTGACAGTGTCAAATGAGATAACATGTATGCAAAGTAGTTAGCACGACACCAGCAGCTAGCGGACAGGCACTGACACTTGTTAGCTGTGGATTATCAGCACCAGCAGCGGTGACTGTGGCAGCACCACGAGCATTAGCAAGGTCAGTGACCTGTCCCTTTAGATAGGGCTTTTAAAACTAACCTTAAGGAAACTTTTATTTAAAACTAACTTAAGAAAACTTCTCAACAAATGCAAATTTCTAAAGAACATTTCATTGGCCTTTCGATGATAAGGAACATTTAGAATGAAGCATGAGGATGACACGGAAAATTAACAAGCTGGAGTAGATAGATAAATTAAATATTCAGAGGCATCAGGTGAACAGAGGAATAAAGATTAATAAAAAAAGACACTGGTCACCAAGAATAAATGACGTCAAACTCATATACATCCTGCAGTCCAAAGAACGCTGAACTGTCCACCACACAACTCTTTATGGATAGAATCATAACAACAGTGAAAGAACTGCATAAACATAAATGAAAAAGTGCAGTAGATTTAGATGCTTTTATAGGTACTTCTATTAAAAATGAGTCTTACCTCATCAGGGCTAGGAATAATATTAACACTGACAACCTGATCACAAATAATAGACTCTGAATGTATTCTGTTCAATCGACTCCTTAGTTCAGCATTCTGGTTGAGTGCCTTAAAATAATAAAAACCGCACATGTAATTCCAAGTTAATAAGCGAGCAAAAGACAGAACAAGGACACAAGTATGACTTAGACAACAATGCCTGGGATGCTTTTAGCTCTAGCTTCAGAATCATCATGAGCCAGGTCCTATCAGTGACAAGAAAACAAATGGCTCAGAATTGAGGTATTAATTTTTTGCAATATAAGATCACTGTTGGTAGGTTAGTGGGCTGAAATGGTTAATGGACTTCATAAAATGGTTATAGAATTTTCTCTTCCTTAGAGTCAGGTCTATTACATCCAACCCCAGTCTACCACCACATATATATTACTTTTTGCAGCCTGGGAGAAAAAACTATTGATTCTTTCAGTTTTTTTTTTTTTGTTCAAGTTTCTTAAGTTTGGAAGTCATTTTAATTCCAGAGAGGTATCTTAAAAATTATTTGGAAATGGAAGAAATAAAGAACTGTTTTTAGTTTATAGAATTGTATTTTAGTCTGGTTAAAGAAAATAGCCATGTTTTCATTTTCAGGAGCACATAATTAATACACATGACAGGGCAGCAGAACTAACTCAAGCATAGACAAAAAGGTGCCTTCACTGACCAAGCATAGACATTGACAACCACATAAGACCATAACACTGAAAGGAAACTAATTCCAGGTTATCTACATCACATTGCTTTCAACATACCTTCAGTTAGCACGAGAAAAACACTACCTGCTATAATAGAGTTTAGTGCATGGAGCAACTGCATTTATTACAGAAGAGAACAGCTTTGTTCAAGCACTGCTTCCCTACAGGGACAAAGGAAATGTGAATCCTCGGGGAATGCACACCACATTGATGTATGGGAACATGCTTCACTTATATTACATAGATGTGGCTAATGAGAATAATATCAAGCCTCAAGCACGAACCCTTGGTGAAGACAAGGCCCATGGAAAAGATGGACACCTTCCTTCCCTTCTCATTAAAATCAGCAATTTGAAGATAGAGATGGATGTTTTAACATAGAAGATCAATGTCAAGGTTCAAGTAAAGTGGGCATCTGACCCAGGGCACTGGCACTCTGCTTCATTCAGAGCCAATGAATACAGTAAACCCATACGTATACAAATATAATATCATAATTACAACTCTGTATCCACTAAAACATCCTGGGTAAATACAAATTAGCTACACTCTCCATCGGTGCTGAGCAGTGCAAAAAACATCCCCTGCTCTCCTCTCTCCATCCTGGTTTCCCACTTCTTCCCTCCGTTCAACCTAGCTTTTGCTTTTTGGGGAGAGAATGTTCACTCATAGTTTTTGGCTTTTATTTAAAGCCTTCAGAACAAGTTCATAAAACATAATATGTCAAGTGGTACACCTGATCTGGTGGGCTGCCGAGTACTGAGGGATCAAAGGTGGATTCAGATCCTAGGGCTATTGTATGTGGAGACAAGGAGAAATACGTGTAACCCTGGCTACCTGAGAAAGAAGGAATATGTTAGAAAAAGAAGTGCTAATGTGCTTAGTAAATAAACCAGGTGCCTCCAAGGAAGAGTCCTGATATCTTTTCATCCTACAAAAGTGCTTAGGATCATTTTTCTTGGAGCGAAATCTCAAACACTTAGCATTTGAAGAAGAATACTGCATCATTCTTACCCCTTGTGACTACTACAGACATGCTTATCTGTTCACTATTTCTCTGCCTAGAAGTATATGGAACGTGGTCTTAGTTACTGAAATATTTGGAACCAGGTATATTTTGCCCCCATGTACGTGGAGGCCTCCTGGTAAGCTGCTTGACAGTTTTAATTGCAGAATTGGTCTTTATCTGAGGTTTTATATAAATTTCAACTAATGGTTCTTCCAAAGTAACTATACCTTCTGTTTCTACTGGAACAGCATTAGCAAAACAACCTCATAAAAATCAAGAGCAAGGAGATAAGCAACGGTTTTCTTCAGGGTGGAAACGTTAAACATAGGCATGTCATTTATAAGGAAAGTGGGAGAGTTGTTTGCTCTGGATATTTGAAAAACATTAAATCCTCATTTAAATTCTTGTCTCTTCCAATATTCATTAAATGTGATCCCGCCTACAGGTATGTGTGAGGGGCACACAAGATAACCTCCAGCCATTAATAACAATAGGGAATGAGCTATTTTTTAAACTGTGCATAATTTATTACTTTTCTTGGATGTGATATGAAAAATAAAAAATCCTGGCCTGGGAGTCAGAAGATCAGGTTCTCTTGATCTCACAGCTAAGTGGTCTAAACCAAGTTAACCTTTCTGGCCCTCAATATTTTCAGGTGAAAAATAAGGCAGCTCAATTTGATTGAAACCCATGGTCAGAATCTTGCACAGTGCTTCTTGGTTACATTATGAAGATTGGCTACTGTCCAGAATAGTGCGAACTTAATTCTGGTTATTGAGATTTTCTGATGCTTACATTATAATTAGTGGGAATTATCTGTACTTTCAGGAGCTAGTCATCGATGTTTGGGGTTCTAATAAAAACATAATCGAGGTATTTTTATATTACATGCAAAGTTTACTTTGCCATTCACTGGAGAGAGATTTTGGTTTATCTCTATGGCTTTTCTTGATTTTATCTTTTTTTTTTTTTTTTTGAGACAAAGCCGCAAGCTGTCCCCCTGGGTAGAGTGCTGTGGCATCACAGCTCACAGCAACCTCCAACTCCTGGGCTCTAGTGAGTATCCTGCCTCCGCCTCCCAAGTAGCTGGGACTACAGGCGTCTGCCACAACGCCTGGCTATTTTTTGGTTGCAGCCGTCATTGTTGTTTGGCAGGCCCGGGCTGGGGATTCAAACCCGCCACCTTAGGTATACGTGGCTGGCGCCTTAGCTGGTTGGGCTATAGGCGCCGAGCCAATTTTTATCATTGTTGAAACCCTGTTCTCTCCTCACCTGGGAGTAGGAGAGTAGGGTGGGCATAAAAGAGAGAAATCTTGGTTAACGATTATCTCATTGGAATGACAAAGAACAGAAGTTCTTTGGTTATCCAGCCCGTCCCAACACCGGCAACCCCAGGGGTGGGCAGTTAAGTTTTATTTTTTTACATTTTAATTTTCACTTTTTTCAAACTTTAAAACTAAAGTTTTTGAAAGGATTCCTACTACTAAAAACCAAAGATCATTCATAGTTTACCACTATGAGTAAAGAATTATAATTTACTGCCAAAATATTAATATTGTGCCGCAAGAAAACAGTTTGGTTCTATTTTAATAATGCATTTTGCTCGTTCTTATTCTAATCATTTTCAGAATTGAGACAAGAGTAGACAGCTCAATTCTGCTTCTACTTTTTCAAATCAGATGTGAGTTTAAAGGAAATCATTTTATTAATAATATATATGCAGTGGTAGGAAAACATGTTGTTACGTAGCACAGAAAGCATGGTTACCCAGCCCGTCCCAACACTGGCAACCCCAGGGGTGGGCAGTTAAGCGACAGGGGAGCATGCACCAGCCCATGTCTGTGTGTCTTGCCCAGCCAGCCCCGCCTCGCTTGACCACGCAGAATGGTTTTGAAGTTTGCTACAAAGTGCCATGAGTTCTATGGTGTAGTGCTCCCAGGTAGTACTCAGGACTACCTTTATTTATTTCCCTCCCTTTAATTCAATTATTTTCTTTGTAATGATATAACAGACACCCTGAGAACATTGAGGAATAGAAGTATTGTCAGGAAAACGATGCTCTTAGTGATCATTGACATAAAAAGGCCCCAGAGATGGTGTAATTCATGAAGGAAATGTACCCAAGGAGAGTGAATAGCCACTCGTGCGAATAGTCACTCGCACGAGCCACTGAATAAGAAACGCCAAGGAGATATCACTCTATTACGGCAGACCCACGGCCCAAGAAGGAAGCACCTTGAAGCTGGGAGTATGCCTAGATTTTCACCAGGCTGCTTCCCATATATTCCCACTGCTTGCTTTAGTGAGCTTGGACTGCACAAAAAACTCTCCATAATGCAGACTCATCTCCCCACGCCTTGTGCCCTGTGCTTCCCTCGCTACACATTAAGCTTGACATGTCCAAGGCACACACAATTCCTTCTCCATCTATAAAAGAAGGTACTATCTTGAAGGTCTGAGCCAGAATCAATTACCTGAATGCCTTCCTCCTTAGCTATTAACTACCATTCATCAACCCTGGCAGATAATTCCCAGGTGAGAATTTACCTTGGAGTGGGTGAGACTCTGACATAAACATTTTCCTAAACGGAACTGTGGGTTCTGAGAGGAAAACATGACAGCCTGATGGCTGGAGAAGGATGTGAAACATAAGGCAAGGTGGAATCATCATAAATTTCAACCCTCTGTATGAAAGTAAAACTGGTTCAAAACCAGTGAGAAAACGAGCATGGAAACTATCAAAGCTAGAGTTGTCGAAGACCAAATCCTGGGGATCCCTTAAAGATCACCTTGTCTTTTCCATTAAAAAATTATTGTATATTTGGAAAATGAGAAAACTAGAAAAATATTTTAAAAAATTCGTACCCAACTGATGGTAGTTTGGTCCATCTCATTCTTTTTTCTTATGCATTTTTTCATATTGTTTAATGAGTGCACAGTTTACATATGGTATCTTCCCCTTGTTCTTTGCACACAAACATTTATTTTCTGTTTCAAACTCTCTATGAACATAACTTTAGTAGTTGCCCAATAATCAATTATTTCTTATTATTGGGCACTTAGACTGCTACTGATCGATGCTGCTGCCATGAACATTCATATGAATAATAATTTCCTCTATTCAGCATGACTTTACCTGTGTAATTGACTTACAGGGTAAAAGGGCAAGACTTTTAATAAATATTGCCAAGTTATGTTTAAAATGACGGCAATCTGAAGTTGCTAAATAGTATTAAAAAAGATGGAAAGGATTCTATGAAGAAGGTCTTCGTACACAAACAATTTGGCCAAGCCTCAGGGAACGAATACTCTCAGAACTTTTATCCTATCGTAGAATATTTATTTTGAGTTTGTGAAATGTTGTGGACGGGAATGATGACAGATACTATGATTGGGATTCTAACTTATGCCACTGTGTGCCTTAAGCCAATTTTTTACTTACATTCTTGTACATGGCACATTGCATTGATTCTAAGACGCACATTTTCCCTCCCAGTTAGTGTCTCTGAAGCACTGCGTCAGTTTAATTGACAGTGGTGGGTTTTTTTTCTTTCTCAGTAACACACAGAATGATGGTGCATCTAACAATTGGTGGCATCTAGATTTAATGAAATACAGTCATTTTCTAGCTGGAATAGATGTATCATATTCTGTTGCTCACATTTATATGGGCCCAACTCCCACTGCATTTAGTACAAGCTGTGCACAGATTCTGAGGCCAAGAATCAAACTAGTAACAGTGATAAAGTGTAATGTATGGAAGATAAGACTCAAGCTGAGCTGAATCTTCGATTACCTTGGCAATCTGGGGATTGCCTTAGTTTTATTATACATGACTTGATTTTGGTGTGTGGAGTACTACATTAAGTGGACGTGAGATTACAGTTGATGTGAAATAAAGTCATTTATAAGAGATAGAGAGAGATCAAATGTGTTACAGTCCTGAGACCAACATCTATGCTGCCTCTCAGGTGTGAAAGTTTATTTAAATTTTATGGGGGTAGAATAACAGAATTACATATGTGTTTATGTATATATAGATCAGGGAAGTGGTATTTCTTTAGAAGAGGAGGAATTCATAGACTGTCTAGTCTTGCAAATTGTTACTTGCTCAAGGCAGATGATGATTGATGCTGAGTATGTAATATTTGGCATAAATGATTAATTCATCATTTCATATATTTTATATGCTGTGTCTTTTAAAAGGATGGAATTTGCTGAGTTGATAAACTTAAAGCCTTATGGAAAAGCAGCATTTTAATCCTTAGACATATATCAAATGGGACTTATGTCAAATAAAATATAGGCTTTAAAAATGTTAGACTACTTAAAGAAGTTATTTAAATTCAGTCTCTTTTCCTTCTTCCCTCTGTGGGGATAGACCCGGCTTAAAAACAGGTCATGAGAAAAATACCTTGGGGTTTAACTGATGACACTTGAATATGGACCAAAGATGTCTATAGGCCACTTGAAGTCACACTATAATGTGAAGTTACACTAATTTACAAACATATTCAGAACACAGAGAATAACTGTCTCGACATATTCAAGCTACTCAGTATGTGTTCAATTGTACGTGCAGCGTTACAAGAGGGACACTGAGCACAGAGATGGTCAGTCAGACGGCTGAGGAGTTAACGTTTCCTGCCTGCAATGTCTCCTTCTCTGTGGTTCCCTTTCCTGATGACGTAAGCATCCCAAGATCCCGCCAAAGCCAGGGTTGACTTTCCGTCCATATATTACTTGCTGCTAATCAGATACTGTTAACTTTCCTTCTCGAGACTATCCTATCTCCACCCTTGATCTCAATGGTCATCACCATCAAAGGATCCTCTTTCTTAGCTTGTCTTTTAAATATTAATGTTCTCTATGGCAACATCAACACAATGAACCTCTTTCCACATCTTTAACATCTGTGACTTCCCTGACACCACTGGCGTATCCACCTTCCTTAGCTCAGTCCAGTCTCCGTAGCTTTAGACCAAAATGTCTAACTGCCTGTTGGATGGCCCACAGATGCTGCCATCGCCACAAAAATCACTCACCATCTAACTCTCACAAGCCAGTCCCTCTTGTATTCCCTCTCTTGGGGAGAACTATCAGATAGTTCACAGCTGCTCAAGTGAATGTGCTGGCCTCTGTCTTCTTGTCCCTCTAACACTGAGCTGCTCTCCACGCCACGCTGACTTTCTGTGCTCTGTGTCATTGTAATGCATCCCTTCCTTCTGCCAATGCTGGAACTTCTTTAGTTCAGGGATATCTCAAGCATCATAAAATAGTCTCAAATTATCTTGAATATCACAAGAGTCTGCCCAACTAGTCTTGCCTGAATTTCATCCCCCCCCCGATACTGTACTCGAGTAATGTAGTACATAAAAATATGCAATAATAGTTCCAATTTCTGGCATTATCATTTACCAGTTAAAATTCTTTAAGCCCTCCCCATCACTGATAGGATAAACTAAAATCCTTCATGTGGTACCTCATGTGCTGGGTTTCTGCCTACTTAACTACCTACTCTTAGTGTAATTCTTCCTCATTTGTCCCATACCACAGCCACTGTGAACTGCCTGCCATTCTATAGATATCTCTCCAGTGGCCTAATCATGCCTAGTGACTTGTTAGAAAGGAGGGGACTGTCAGCAAATGCAAATGCATAAGCAGAGAGTGTGGCCATTTCCACAAAAGGTTCGGACTCAGAGGTGATGGGAATAAAGGCCAGTGAGGGCACCCAATGGGGCTGTGTGGGACAGACACAAGAATGTGAATGCTGCCAAAATGCATCGATAATCTACAATTGCAGGCATTGAATTTTCTAGTGGACAGGGTGTAAGTCTATTTGGGACTTAATAGTCTCAAATCATATCTATACCTTTTTAGGATGAAATTCAACTTTTTGGTTAAAAAAAAACTAAACAGGCTTGGCGCCTATGGCTCAAGCGGCTAAGGCGCCAGCCACATACACCTAAGGTGGCGGGTTTGAATCCCCAGCCTGGGCCTGCCAAGCAACAATGATGGCTGCAACCAAAAAAAAAAATGGCCAGGTGTTGTGGCGGGTGCCTGTGGTCCCAGCTACTTGGGAGGCGGAGGCAAGAGACTCGCTTGAGCCCAGGAGTTGGAGGTTGCTATAAGCTGTGATGCCATAGCACTCTACCCAGGGGGATAGCTTGAGGCTCTGTCTCAAAAAAAAAAAAAACAAACAAAAAACAAAAAACTAAATAAACAAAAAACCAAATAACCCAACAAAAATCTACTGATGCTTTAACTTTAGATATAGTGGGGGAAATACCTTAACCCAAAGGTTGTACAGTTGATATAACAAAGCAAGTTTGCTCTTTTACTCTTTTATCCTGTTAGCATAAGGTCCTCCCACTTGAGCTGCTGTTGTCTACTCAGCCCCAGTTCAAGGCCGATTCCTCCATGAAGCCTGATCTGTGCCTCTGCTCTCAGCTCAGGGATCTCCTATTCCTCTGAACAACAAGCATCCTGGGAATCTGCTATTCATGCACCACTGTGAATGGACTACAGTGGGCTGCCCGTCACTGTTTCCTGGGTGAACCGGGCCCTTCTCGTGGGCCAGATCATGAGCTTCCTGGGAACACAGCCAGAGCTACTTTTATCTTGGAGTTCCACATCTTGCCCAATACCTAGTATACAGTCAAGTGAACAAAACTCGATGAATAAGGGAATAAAGAAATGAATAACTGTGTCAAAGTTGCTCTTCATAATCATTTCTAATCCCACCTGATGCCCAAATCTAGGTCTTTATTCGCCATTCTCCGTCTCACCAACAAGCAAATAAGCAAGCAGGCAAGCAAGAAGCAAAACAAGTTTTTCTCATTTCCCTCAGTCTAGGCTGGATCTCTATCACTAAGCCTCCACCGTAAAACATAACTGAAGGACGCGTTGCAACATTTAGGAGGACACGAGCATGTTTTACATGCTCACAAGATGACATCTGAATGTTTACTTGGCAGTTCTTTTGATCTTTCTGATCCATGATACTTTCAGAATAATGATTTGGAAAATTGATTAATGTCAACTTGAGTTTTCAACAGATACACGACACAAGAAGAGTTCAGGGAAAACCATTAAAGTGTTCTCATGAACAAAGCCCTCTGCAGACTGGCAGGTCAGTAGCCGCGTCTAATGCTCATGCTCTCCGGGCCGCTGGCTTTGCCCCGGCAGCTGCGAGTGCACCTCAGCCGGCAGTGTTCCATGGTGAATGCAGGGATGGCCCGGATAACAGCGCCCCGTAGCACAAAACTTAACACCGAAGATATGTTGACAGTTCAGGTACAGAGAACAGGGTGATACGGTTCAAGTCTAACTTTTAGGAAAACTGCTCAGGCAGGATCGGACCCACATGGAGAACCACTTACCCAGGATTTGCACGCTCCTTCACTCTGATCCAAGGCACCAGGAAGTGAACAATATTTATATAAACACCGGGTTCTCACACAAAATCGCATAACAATACTGAATTCTCAAAGGAATTAAAATAAGCGCATTTATAGACTTTAAAGAAAATATTTGCTTCAGAGGAAGTAGCGTAAAACACCATAAGCGTAGCTTTAAAGGATTTCTATCAGAAATTTCAACTTTGATATTAAAACAACTTTGATATATACACACTTAGGGATTTGATTAGTATTGGTAAGTTCAACTGTGTAAGACATATACATATCAAAATATAAAAATCCAGCTTCAAGGAGCATTGCTTATACAAATCAGAAAAGAAAAATAGGTAATAGTGATCAGTAATTTTCAATAGATTAAGCTGCAAGGGGAAAACGGTAAGTAAAGAAGCTCTAGTAGATTTTATTCTATTTACCACTGGGCTAAATATATTCTGGAACATAGTTTAGATGTGTAAATCATAGAAACACATTATTATTATCTTTTAAAAACCAAGGACTACCTTATAGATGACCTTAGAGAGGCATTCAGTGTTCAATCAGCCAAAATAACAATTACCTGCTTGCAAGCAACTGTGGTTTATTTTCACTCTTACCTGGACATTTTGGAGAAGAAAAATAGGACAATATAATAACACCACGACAATTCCATGGGAGAATTTTGGAGGACTGTGTGGCCCTATGACTGACTGCCTCCTGCCTCTCCATCTTTTATCTTACAGGGATGGGGACGTGGCATGCACGTGAGAACACACACCCTCTATACCTGAGACAGTGACTGTCGGAGTCGCGCCATCTGCGTGCTGTGGCCTTTACTGTGCTCCTGCTCAGAAACCATCTGCTTCAGTTTCTCCTTCTCTATAGCAATGCTATTAAAGGCAGACTTCAACAGAGAATGCACTGGGTGGGGAGAGAGGTGAGAAAGAAATGTCAAATGGGTCCAAAAAGAGCATACAAAATTATAAACTTCTCAGGACTTAAACTCATACACAGACATTTCCTGGAAAGGCAATGTTATAGACTAATTAAAAAGCAGCCTTAAAAATCCATCAGAATGTCTATACTCAAAACAAATATGGCAATGGTAATTAATCAGGTCGAAAATTATGGTATTTTATACCAAACAAGCCAACAAGGACTTGGAAGCAGCATAGAAAATATCAAGATGCATTCTAAATGTCAATATTTAGAAATTCACTTACAATTCCTAGAAGGAAAAAGGAACAATTTTTACTTTGCCATACTGATAATATGTGAGCAGTACTGTGCAGCATGAAGTCTCATGCAAATCATTTAGAACTATCCAAAAATTATTTCCCAAAAGCATGCACCCAAAAAAGAGCATGTTATGAGTCCCGCCAATATAAAACAACCAGCTGATGGAGAATTTCTAACTAGTTGTTCTCTTAGAGGTAGGAAATGACTGGAAACTAAGAATGCCACCTGCATTACTTTCTCAGCCAGGAGTATCTAGGTATCAAAGTATTTAGATTTAAAAGCAACAGTCACCCCCCACCCCTGTTTCCTAGATATCCACAACATGGTAAAATCTGAAGCAGCCTTTAAATTTCAAACTACAAAATGAGGTTGAATTTCCAGCTTCTATCTTTAACAGAGTTCCTAAAATACAGTCTTCTAAAACAAGTATTTATTTATTTGAGAAAAGTTATTTTTAAAAGAAATGGAACATTTTAGCATAAAATATAGCAGCCAAATTAAAGGGGGAAAATGGCAGGTTCAGAGGGATTCATGACTTACTGATTCACATGCTATATTCTGCTGTCATCAATGTAAACTTAACAGTTTTACAGCGGGATTATGTTAACATTGCCGGTACCTCTAAAAGCAAACTCTTCACCCATTTTAAAATTCACAATTCTTTCCAAAGACTTTGTTCACTCAATAGTTACAGAAAAGCTCTTTTCCCCCCAGCATAGAGAATGCGTGTGTCTGTTAAAAATATGTAGTTTCAACAGAGGCTTTTTCTTTTTCTTTTTTTTTTTTTTTTTGAGACAGAGCCTCAAGCTATCCCCCTGGATAGGGTGCCATGGCATTACAGCTCACAGCAACCTCCAACTCCTGGGCTCAAGCGAGTCTCCTGTCTCAGCCTCCCATGTAGCTGGGACTCCAGGTGCCCGCCACAATGCCTGGCCATTTTTTGGTTGCAGCCATCATTGTTGTTTGGCGGGCCCAGGCTGGGGATTCGAACCCGCCACCTTAGGTGTATGTGGCTGGCGCCTTAGCCACTTGAGCCACAGGCGCAGAGCCCAGAGGC
>CAUYTI010147740.1:0-26822 GCA_963575145.1 Galago senegalensis
TTCAAATCCAGCCCAGGTCTGCCAAAAAACAACAATGACGGCTACAACCAAAAAAAATAGCTGGGTGTTGTGGCAGGCTCCTGTGGTCCCAGCTACTTGGGAGGCTGAGGCAGGAGACTCGCTTGAGCCCAGGAGTTGGAGCTTGCTGTCAACAGTGAAGCCATGGTACTCTACCCAGGGGGATAGCTTGAGGCTTTGTCTCAAAAAAACAAACAAACAAAAAAAACTTCCTTAAAAGATGTTACATGCCTGTAATAAAAAAAGGGACTTGTCTTGTTTTGATAGCACATTCATACTTGAATAGGTTCGGAAACAATAAAAAGAAAATATTAAAACCATCTATTTTGAAGACTATTTGTAGAAACCATAAATCAAAGATAATATAACCTTGAGACAGCTCATGTCTCTGGATCAATAGATCAAGCAACTATGTTGTTGAAGATGCAGGAAAAATAAATGCTCAAAAACCGGTAGCAGGCTTATAAAGTTTTGTTCTCATTGTGTGGAGTGTCATTTGAAAACATATATGTTAAATGTGTATAACTTTTGACTTAGCAAAACAAACTCTAGGGAACTATCCTATAGACATTAGCAGAGAGTGCCAAAAAAAAAAAAAAAAAAGACAAATACACATTTTAAGAAACGAAAAGAAAAACCGTCTCAAAGTCAGTACTTAAGTTGTGTTTGACTTCTGCAATTAACAAGGGATGTTCAGTGTAACTTGTCTTCATCTTTTGTTACTGGTATATAGTATTACAATTTTACTGCAATTTTCTTTATCTTTCTTTCTTTCTTTTTTTTTTTTTTTTTGTTTTCGAGACAGTCTCTCTCACTTGTCACCCTCGATGTAGTGCCCTGGCATCGCAGCTCACAGCAACCTCAAATTCTAGGGCTCAAGCAATTCTCTTGTCTCAGCCTCCCAAGTAGTTGGGACTACAGGTGCCTACCATAAGGTCTGGCTATTTTTAGAGATGGGGTCTCCATCTTGCTCAGGCTGGTCTTGAACCTGTGAGCTCAGGCAATCCACCCGCCTAGGCCTCCCAGAGACTGTGCCTGGTCAGTTTTTTTCCTTTCTTACAATGTGTATACATTTTGGCACCCTCTGTATACACACACACACACACACACACACACACACACACACACACTTATAAGTATGTTCGTGACATTTTCAGTTACAAAACAAAACAAAATACTTAAGTCCACCAGTAAAGGAATGGAAAGACCCCACTGTCCAATGAAATGGGACACAAGAGAAAATGTAAAAGCTATAAAACCAGTGACCAGAGTGTAAAAGAGCTTTATAGAAAGTTGGCTTTGTAGGCTGGGCGGAGTGGCTCATGCCTGTAATCTTAGCACTCTGAGAGGCCGATGTACGTGGATTGATTGAGCTCAGGAGTTCGAGACCAGCCTGAGCAAGAGTGAGACCTCCATCTCTACTAAAAATAGAAAAACTGAGCTAAGAGGATCACTTGAGCCCAAGAGTTGAAGGTTGCTGTGAGTTATGACACCACAGCACTCTAGCCAGGGGGACAGCTTGAGACTTTGTCTCAAAAAACAAAACAAAACAAAACAAAACAAAACAAACGAAAAAGAAAGTTGGCTTTGTCCAGCCTTTAACACATAGGTAGCTATTTAGTATATAATTCTGTGTTTTTAAACGAGGTTTAGAGAAAAATATTGGGGTAGGGAAAACAAATGCAGAAGCATGAAATTCCCAGTCCAAAATACCTAACCAGTCTGTTTGCAAGAGTGAAAGAATACGATAAATGAAGATTTACACAGATAATATTTAAAGCATACTCTTAGTTTTAGATTAAAAAGTTTCTAGATATCCAGGATTTTATCATATTTGGATAGCTAGCTTGGGTCCGATCAACACTCAGTTGTGAGGAAGTACCTTTCATTTCCTTGAAGCTTTTAGTTCAGCAAAGATACAGCAGCTAGAGAAGGTATAAAAATAATATTAATAGAAGGGAGTCCCTGACAGCTGTCTTTTTCTTTTTGAGGTGACAGCAAATGGCATGGATTTTTGCCAGATAAAGTTGGCTTGCAGAAGACTTACAGACTGAGATATATTTTTATTGAGGTATTTTCAAGTTCTTGAATTTTAAGATGGTATGAAAATTATCTTTGGCAAATGCCAATGCGATTTTTTTCTTCTCAAATATCTATTCTCCTTATACAATTAAGAATGAGGGTATGTTTGACAACTTTGTTGTAACAACAACTTTGTAATAGTTACATTTAGCATAACATTGCAGTCAGTGACAGACAACAAATACAATGGTGGCTCCATAAGATCATAATACCGTATTTTGATTTTGATTGTGCCTTTTCTATGTTTAGACACACAAACACCACTGTGTTATAACTGCCTATGGCATTCAGTCAGTACAGCAACACGTTGTACAGGTTTATAGCCTAGGTGTGTAGTAGGCTATATCCTCTAGGTTTGTGTAAGTTCAGGCTATGTTGTCTGTGCAAGAATGACACTGTCTAATGATAGATTTCTCAGAACCTATCCTCCTAGGTAAGCAACACTTGACAGTATTACCACATCCATTCAACCAATAAATGTTTATTAAGCTTCTCCAAGCCAGGACCACTATTAGTATTTTGAGGCAATGTACTCCTATGCCATATACAATTGTGTAAAGGAATGGCAATATGCCTTCAAATTCTTTACCATTTAGAAAAGGTGCTATATGCCAAGGAACAAAATGTGACAGGAATTAGAGCCAGGTAGGTTAAAAAGGACATAATGCACACACAAGATCTTTAAGCACTTCACTGCTTTTTTACAAGCAACCTTAGCAACTTCCACTGCTGCACAGCACAACAGACAATGCTTATAAGAGGCTCGGCGCCTGTCGCATAGGGGTTATGGCACTAGCCACATACACCAAGGCTGGCGGGTTGGAACCCAACTCGAGCCAGCTAAACAACAATGACAACTGCAACCAAAAAATAGCTGGGCGTTGTGGCAGGCACCTGTAGTCCCAGCTACTTGGGAGGCTGAGGCAAGAGAATCACTTAAGCCCATGAGTTGGAGGTTGCTGTGAGCTGTGATTTGACGCCATGGCCCTCTACCCAGGGCAACAGCTTGAGACTTTGTCTCAAAAACAAACAAACAAACAAACAAAAAACAACAAAAAAATGCTCATAATCACTTGGACCATAAATAAAAAGTAGAGTTATTTTTATTTACTTTACTTAAGAAAGTAACTATAAAATATATTTTAGAGCAAAATTTAAACCTGGGAAAACCTGAGCAAGTATTGAGGAATTAGGCTACGTGGAATTCTATTATTTGGAATGATTTATTCTTTAAGAGTTCCAGATAAACAAAATTTCTATAATACCTTATTTTAATAAAGAAAATGATGGGCTGGGTGTGGTGGTTCACACCTATAATCCCAGCAGTTTGGGACGCTAAAGTGAAGGGTTCTCTTGGGACAAGGAGTTCAAGACCAGCCTGGTCAACAAAGCAAGATCTTGTCCTCACCAAAAACAGAAGTTAACCCTCCCCTGCAAAAAAAAAAAACCCTATTAGCTGGACCTGGGGCTACATGCCTAAAGTCCTAGATACCTAGGAGGCTGAGGTGGGAGGCCAGTTTTGCTTGAGCCCACAAGTTTGAAACTGCAGTGGGCTATGACTAGTCACTGCACTCTAGCCGGGTGAGAGAGAAATCTCGATCCTGTCTCTAAAATAAAAAGAAAGAAAAGAAAACAAGACGACAAACCATATACGACAATTTGATTTATTTTCCCTTTGAATATACATGTTGCAATCCCTAATCCAAAAACCTGAAATCAGAAATGTTCCAAAATCGTAAATTTTTTATTTTTATTTTTTTGCAGTTTTTGGCTGGGGCTAGGTTTGAACCCGCAACCTCTGGCATATGGGGCTGGCGCCCTACTCTTTTGAGCCACAGGCGCCGCCCCAAATCCTAAAGTTTTTGAGTGCCAACATGACATACACAGAAATGCTCAGTGGAGAACTTTAGACTTTTGGATTAGAGATACTCAACCTGTACACGTGTCCAATTATATATAATAGCAGTAAATATTTTACTTGTAAAAAGTTCATTTACATATATTTCATTTGTTACTTTAATTAACCAATTAACCAAGATATTGCTAATATCTACATGTATATCTCTAATCTGGAGCCCTATCTCAACAAATTCAGTGAATTCACATGGCAACAGATGAAAATACCACTATATGATGGTAATTATTTCACTGCCAAGTCAGATAAAGGGTGAATATTTAAACTTAAAATAACCAATCATAGGTATAAACATTTTTGATGTTCTATAAAACCAAATTTGAATCAACCACTTTTCTTTCTTTTCTTTTCTTTTTCTGAGACAAGAGTCTCACTCTATTGCCCTGGGTAGCTCATAGCAACCTCAAACTCTTACGCTCAAATAATCCCCTTGCCTCAGCCTCCCAAGTAGTTGGGACTACAGACGCCAACCATAATGCCCAGCTAGTTTCCTTATTTTTTATTTATTTCTTTTGGAGACAGAGTCTCACTATGTCTCCCTTGGTAGAGTGCTGTGGTGTCACAGCTCACATCAACCTCCAACTATTGGGCTTAAGCCATTCTCTTGCCTCAGCGTCCCAAGTAGCTGGGACTACTGGCGCCCACTACAATGCCTGGCTATTTTTTTGTTGCAGTTGTCCTTGTTGTTTAGCTGGCCAGGGCTGGTTTCAAACCCAGCCTCGGTGTATGTGGCTGGCACCGTAACTATTGTGCTACGGGTGACGGGGTCTCACTCTTGCTCAGGCTGGTCTTGAACTCCTGAGCTCAAGCAATCCACCCACCTTGGCCTCCCAGAGTGCTAAGATTACAGGTGTGAGACAATTGTGCCAGCCTCAATTACTTTTTAACAGTCCTTTATGACCTTTATGACAGAAAAATGGAACATTTCTACTGTAGCATTAATTCAATCCCTCATGCAACTTACTCTTCATACACACTGAACATACTTACACGTTATTTTTTTTAATGGTATTCATCTGAATATACGAAGGAACATGACATAGGAAATTTACTCTTCTCCCAACAGTAGTCCGAAATCTTAATACAGGGTGGACATAAAAGTTCATGTGCAATTTAAAATAGTTTAACATAGTAAACAGCACACAAACTTTATGTCCATCCTGTATTATGCAAGTTGCATGCTTCTGCTACAAGGTGGGGATTATAGATTCTGGAGAGCCAAAACTAGAAATACCCACTAAGAGGAGCCATTTCAGATTTTACATAAAAGTAAAATCTTGGTGGTTTGGAAGAGTTTATGTTTCTTTCACACTATGTTAATATTTAAATCATCTAAAATAAGATGAATAAGAGAATAAAACTGTTTTCCCCCTAGTTTTCTAACTTAAGGGAAAATTTTTAAAAACGTTTATGGTATAAGATTTCATTCATTATACTTTGAGCAAAGGCCAAATGACTTAGCTTCAGTGATACTTCTTTTGTGAAGCCATCTTTCTCTTGAGCTCCCCTAGTACTTTACATACACGTCTGTAACAGCATTTATTATACTGTTTTATATGTCCGTCTCTCCAAAAGATTTTTCATGTATTCCTCTTTCCACCCTTGGTCTGCAACATGTTCTGGGTACATCTCAGGCACTTAACATACTGTTGATTACCGATGGTGTCTGATGCCACATTTGTGCAGCCCTCCATGTCCACCTCCTAAGGCATTATTATTCACTGATGACTACCTGGAAAAGGAGGTAAAGGGGCTAAGGCACAGGGTTCAGAAACAAAATATGTCTTTGATCAGCCTGTGATGAGCTATGTGATTTTTAAACAAATCAGCTTTCCTACCTGGGCTTTTTCTTCACCTATAAACTGAGGGGATCCAACCAAATGACTTCTAAAGTTCCTTTTAATTTTCAAATCCTACCTCTATAAAAGACTGATTTTTTTTGAGATAGGGTATTGCTCTGTTGTTCATGCTGGCGTGCAGTGGCACCATCATAGCACACTGTAGCCTTGAACTCTTGTGCTCCAGTGGTCCTCCTGCCTCAGCCTCCCAGGTAGACTACAGGCACGTACTACCATGCCCAAGTAATTTTTTATTTTTTTATTTTTTGTAGAAACAAAATCTCTGTCACTCATTCTCTTTCTTGGCTATATGTTGCTTAGGTGTTTTTTTTTGTGGGGGGGGGTTGGTAAGAGACAGAGTCTCACTCTATTGTCCAGGCTGGGGGTGCAGTAACACGATCATAGCTTACTGTAGCCTGAAATTCTTAGGCTCAAGTGATCCTACTGACTCATCCCACCACCAGCCCCAAAGTATCAAAGACTATAGCCACATGCCACCAGGCTCTGTTATTACCTTTTTTCATGGAGACAGGGTTTCCCTATATTGCCCCAGGTGGTCTCAAGCAATTCTTTCACCTTGACCTCCCCAAGTGCTTGGATTATAGGAATGAGCCTGGCCCTCTATAAAAGATTTAACACTATCATAAAAGTATCACATTTTTACTAGCATGACCTATACCCCTGAAGTAATCTGATATTCAAATAAGTGAAATAATTCTTTCAATTGGCCCATATAAATTCTTACTGGCTCTGGGTAGGAACAATTTCTAAAACTGCATTAAAGCTTCTTTTAAACTTTCAATTTATCAAATTAAACCAAGGCTCTAGTTAGCAATGGCTATTTTTTGTTGTATCATAGGCAGAAGGAATCCTCTTTGTTCTTAGGCTACTTAGTTCCAATAAAGTTTAGCTTTAAAAAAATCCTTTTTCTGATTATAAGCTAAATATATGTTACTGTAAAAACACACAATACTGTAGATGATATCATGAAGAAAATACAAATTACTTGAAATTTCACCCTCAAGAGATATCTGCTGTGACCTATGATTATCTTGTCACTATATTCCATCCACTGTGACAGAACAAGAACCTGTCTCTAACAAACAAACCCCCAAATTCAGGCTTTTTGTAAAATACCAAATCATCAAAAATTAAAAATAAACTTTAAATAAATGAAAATACTGAATCCTGACCATCGTATGCCTTTTCACGGTCTCTTATCCCCTACTTTCTAAAGTTTTACCCTCAACTAGATTTTATCTTTTTGTTTTGACAGTGCCTAGAAAACAGTATTATAAGGTGCTTAAAGTCACATAAAATAATCTGGGCATGTGAAGTATACGGCATCCATTACCTAGATTTGATTTACAGTGTTAACAGCCAATATTATAAGAACATTCATATCACATTTTCCTAAGTGATAAACAAGTTAGTAACCATTTTCAAAATGAACAAATTTTTATAATAGTGCTATCAGTCTACATTTTCTAATTTATGTCACCAAGAAATGTATAAATAACACGATGAATAAAGTAGAAAATTTGCAACTTTACAAGGAAAGAAAACAAAACACTGGGTCAGGACACAAGAGTTGTGAGTTAGGCTGGGTGCAGTGGCTCACAACTGTAATCTAGCACTCTGGGAGGCCAAGGGAGGTGCATTGCTTGAGCTCATAAGTTCCAGACCAGCCTGAGCAAAAGTGAGACCTTGTCTCTATTAAAAATAGAAAAACGGCAGGCAGTGCCTGTGGCCCAATGGGTAGGGCGCCGGCCCCATATACCCAGGGCGACGGGTTCAAACCCAGCTCTGGCCAAAGTGCACCTGTGATCCCAGCTACTCAGGAGGCTGAGGCAAGAGAATCACCTATGCCCAGGAGTTGGAGGTTGCCATGAGCTGTGTGATGCCACGGCACTCTACTGAGGGCAATAAAGTGAGACTGTCTCTACCAAAAAAAAAAAAAAAATAGAAAAATGGAGCCAAGAGGACTGCTTGAGGCTCAGTTGAAGGTTGCTGTGAACTGTGACATCATGGCACTCTACCAAGGGCCACAGTTTGAGACTCTGTCTCAAAAAGAGTCATAAGTTCTTTCTCATTTGTATACTTCATGGTCTTCTTATAAACATACATAATACAAGAGCAACTAAGCTGTGTCATTAGAGCTATTTCACGTGTAACTCAGAAATGAGTAATTCCTGCAGCAAATAGTTATTGACTATAGTGGCAGGCAGAATAATGATACACAAAGATGTTGATGTCTTAATTCCCAGAACCTGTCAATACATTATATTACATGGCAAAGGAAATTAAGATGTTAACCAGATTAAGGCTACTGATCAGATTAATTAAAATAGAGCATAAACTGAATTATCAGGTGGGCCCAATGTAATTACAAAGGTCTATAAAGATGGAATGAGGAAGTCAAAGAGAGTTGCAGCCAAGGAATGGGGACTACAAGTTGTACTGGAGATGCAGCAAAAGGGGGCTAGAAACTCACCAATGTAGGCAGCCTCTAATGACCAGAAAAGGCAAGGAGACGGACGCTCCCTGGAGCCTCCAGATTTTAAAAATCAAGCCTCCTTTGATTTTAGCCCAGCGAGACATGGGTTGGGCTTTTAACCTGAATAATGATAAGATGTTAAATTTGTGTTGTTTTAAGCCACTAAAATTACCACTAAGATTGTGGTAATTTTTAATGGCAGCAATGGAAAACTAATACAAACACCCATTAAGTACCAGGCATAAAGCCAGACATTATGGTGATGAATAAAGTAACTGTTAAGCTTGAGAATTCTTAGTCAGATGCGTTGTTAGTCAAATATTTGAAAAGGGACACTAAAATCAGTGCCAGAAAGTGAACTTTATTATCTTTGTCATTATTCAGGTAATAGCAAACTCAACAGCCAGGGGATTACTTGGCTATTTCATACTGGAAATTACTTCTCCTAAAAGAGACAACTAAACATCATTCAATTTGATTATTCACCAAAATATTAGATCAACTGTTGGGGGGCATCAGCACAATGAATTTCTTTTACTGCAATCCCAAGGAGTATGAAATAAACATTAAGGACAGGGTGCCACCTGTGGCTCAGTGAGTAGGTTGTCAGCCCCATATACCAAGGGGGTGGGTTCAAACCTGGCCCCAGCCAAACTGCAACAAAAAAAGTAGCGAGGCATTGTAGCAGGTGCCTATAGTCTCAGCTACTCGGGAGGCTGAGGCAAGAGAATCGTCCAAGCCCAAGAGCTGGAGGTTGCTGTGAGCTGTGATGCCACAGCACTCTACTGAGGGTGACAAAATGAGACTCTGTCTCTTAAAAAAAAAAAAAAACACATTAAGGACAAAAGCCTTATTTTTCTAGGAAGATAACAAAATCAAGCTGAAAGTTCCTTTTTGTTCATACTTCTACTGATGGCAACAGCACTGTTTAGCCTAGCGCCCAGCCCCACTATACACACTTAAGGGAGAAAGAGGTAACTTTTTATTCCTGACATGGACAAATGTTTATGTCTGACTTAGTGACTAAAAGCTAGTTGTGAAACAAAATGTTTGCAGTTCTGTTGAAAAAACATGTTTGCATGCGCATTAAAAACTTGTAAGAATACAAAAGAAAAAGTTTACAATGATTCCCAAAGGTGACCTTAGTGATATTCAGGAATGAAGTATGTAGAACTTTTTCTAGAATGAGTTTGCACCTTTAATTGTCTCACCTTGTATGTGTCTAAAATTCAAGGTCAAGTCAGGACTGCAGAGATAGTTTAGGAGTCCTCAGAATCTAGGTGACATTTTGTGCCATGAGACTATGTAAGATGACCTAGTGAGCACATGCACAGAGGGAAGAAAAGGGGAACACCAATATTTAACATTCATCAGGAAGAGAGGAATTCAGCAGAAGAAAATGAGAAGTCATGGCCACAGATTTAGAAGAAAAACCAGGTGTGCGTGCTGGCAGCCACATAAGAAACTAGTTTAATAAGGTATGAAAATACAGGCTGGGCTGCCAAGAGCTTAACTAAGATTACTAAGAACTGAGCACTGAATGAATTTGGCAACATGAAGACTCTGGGGTTCCTGACAAGAGTCATAGGAATGAAGACTGGATTGGAGTGAATTTAAAGGAGAACAGGAGAGGGAGGAGACTCTGGAAGCACAAACAACTCTTTCAAGGTGTCTGGGTAAAAAGCAATTCCCCTGTTGTTGCTTGCCAACAAAGAGTATAGCTGAGATGCAGGTACTACTTACACCCTGCTCCCTCCACTGTGGAGCGCAAAGCTGTTCTAATCTTTGACCTGACCTGCTGGCAAGCCTTCTTATTCCTCACATTAGAGTGCCTTCTATTTACTTCCGCAAGTATTGCTTCTCAACTGCAACAACTGCTGAACCCCACAGCTGATCTAATCCCTCCTCAACAGTGCTGCTGCCATTCCCAATCTACCTCTCCTCTGCTCTTTCTGATTCTTCTGCTGTTTACCGTTTGCTTTCTTTGTTTGTTGACTCTCCATACTTTTTGATGGGTGGGCAATAAAGCTAACCCGTTAGGTGCGTTATCAGTGACAAAGATGATGATTTGCCTAGCACAGCACAACCTGGCAGCAGTGATCCTTGAAATTACACATTGTGCACCTCTTCTGAGGGTGAAAGGGCTGATTTACTGATTGGGTTACTCAGATTTAAAAATCTGAAAATCTGAGGTTTCTTACAGGCCAGTCTCCAGATGGCTATCACAACATAAATACTATAATGCTTCATTCAGACAATGGTAAATTCCTAAAAGGCAGAAACTACTTCTCAAGTTTGCTTATGTTATCCAATCAACAGATATGTATGGCAGTCTATATGCTTTGCAGTGTTAGAGATGCTGGAATTGCGGAGATGGATACAAATACTCCTTTCACAAAGCATGACTAGTACGGCATTTATATAAGTAAATACACCCAACATAGCATAGTAAATGCTATCATTAAGTTATTCAGGATGCTATGGAAGCACACAGACAAAACAACTTATTCAAATGTGGGCACCACAGAAGCTTCACTGAGCAAGTAATGTTTAAATTGTGAAGAGTGTGAGTCAGTCAGACTGGGGTGATGGAGGAAAGACCAACACACGCGAAAGGGCCAGAAGCAAGTGAGAACACAGCATATTTGGAGATAGTCACAAAGCTAAGCCTGGCTAAATATGTGTGTGTGTGACTTTGGGGTAAACGTGGGGCAATCAAGGATGACTAGAGATGAGGCTAGAGAAAAGGAAGGGCCAAGGCAAAGCACATGTTAGAGAATTGGACCATGTCCTGGGATATGCACCGAACTGTTAAAAGTAGTTTTCTCTGCAGAGTGAGAATGGATAGAGGTGGAGAAATTTCACTTTATTACTTTAAATACATTAAATGCCGGACATTTATTTTTATAATGCCATGCATTATTTTGGAATTCAAAATTTTCAATTAAACCAAACAAAGGAAGAGAGCAGTTAGGAATTAAGAGTAACAATAGTGGCTATGGGAAGAAGATATAATTAGAAAGTAAAATGAAAAGATCTTAGTAAGGGATAAGGGAGGAGGAGGAATTAAAGACAACAACTAGATTCCCAACCTGAGCAAATGGGTGGATGGTGGATGATAGTGTTTTTCCCTACATGAGAGAAAATAGGCATGCCACTGGTTTAGGGGTAAAAATGAGCTTTGAGGCTGGTGTGGTGGCTCATGCTTATAATTCTAGCACCCTGGGAGGCTGAGGTCTAAGACAAATTGCAGAGGTTTTGCAGGTCTCTACAGGGGGGTTCTATGTATATAAACATAGAAACAGCTCTATGACAAAAAAGATGGTTTACTTTCTGCAAAAGGCACAAAAATAAAGCTGTCAGCTTCACAGTGCCATATGGATGCTCTCTTCCAGATTAATCAAATTGCTTAACGTCAGGCCAAAATTAAACCACTCCTTCACTTATAAGCTATTGAAGACCACTAGAGATTTAGCCTGTTTGTCCAACTTGAAACTGATAGCTTTTCTTTGGGCCACAGTTGCTGAAACAGTCACTTATCAACCAGTGCTTTGCCAAGGTTGCTAGGCTTACAGCAAGAGCCTTGTCAGAAACCTCATTTAATGTGAGCAGTTAAAAGGATCTATACTCCAAAAAATTTACCTCATTGGAGGTAAACTGGAGTAGGGTGTTGGCCACATACACTGAGGCTGGTGAGTTTGAGCCCAGTTCTGGGTGTGCTAAAACAATGACAACTGCAACCAAAAAATAGTCGGGCGTTGTGGCAGGTGCCTGTAGTCCCAGCTACTTGGGACGCTGAGGCAAAAGAATTGCTTAAGCTGAACAGTTTGAGGTTGCTGTGAGCTGTGATGCCACAGTACTCTACCAAGGGTGACATAATGAGACTCCAAAAAAAAAAAAAATCTGCAGAGGGCAAACTGAAGAAAACATTTACTTCATTATTTCAATTTTTTTTTTTTTTAGTTTCTTTCAAGTCCTTCAGTGGTGGATGTTATGAAGGAAAAAATATACTTCAATTTACTGAGTACAAAGTATTCATTTTTATTTAGTACTTTTATTTAGTACTTCCATTAAATGCTACTCATTAGATGTGAAAACTTTGGGTGACTTTTTCTGTCATGAGTTGTACTATATAATTTTTAAGAATTTTCCCCATATATAAAATTTTATGGCTCTAACATTGAAGGAGAGGGAAACAGTGTCCAAGAAAGTAAATACTGTAATAAGAGTTGATAAGGATGATACTTTAAATCAGAGGTTCTCAACTGGTGGGTTGCGACCTACAGGAACTGTATTAAAGGGCCATGGCCTTAGGAAAGTTGAGAACCACTGCTTTAAATTGTTAAACTTTTAGATCTCTTTAGAAAGAGAATACCCAGAGGTAACAAACCCAGTGCCAGAAGTACAACTTGATTCAGTAAGCCTACTGCTAACAAACTGGCAGCACTTCAAGAGTTTATCTGGCCTGGCGCAGTGCCTCACGCCTGTAATCCTAGTACTCTGGAAGGTCAAAGCAGGAGGATTGCCTGAGCTCAGGAGTTCGACAACCCATCTTTAAAAACAGCTGGGTGTTATGGCAGGCACCTGTAGTGCCAGCTACTTGGAGGCTGAGGCAAGAGGATCTCTTGAGCCCAAGAATTTGAGGTTGCTTGAGCTGTGACACCACGGTGCTCTACCGAGGGTGAGAAATTGACTAAGACTTTACAAGGTGAGACTCTGTCTCGAAGAAAAAAGAAAGTTTATCTGTTAGCTGGTAACTCAGAAAATGGAGCATAAATTTTTCCACAGAAACGATGTGGTGTATAGTGGTTAGTCTCTTAGGCTAATTCCCAAAAGTTTATTTAACCTTTGATATAGGTGAACTGGTAGACACCTTGGATAAAAATAGAAAACAGATGTTGCCACACTAGTGATTAAGCAAAAAGAACATCAAAATGAGACAAAAAAAAAATTGGGGCGATGTGGTGGTGCACAGTTATAATATAGCATTTTGAGAGGCTATATTGGGAGGAATGCTTGAGGCCAGGAGTTTAGTGAGACCTCCATCTCTACAAAAAATTAAAAGAACACATCTATAGTCCTAGCGACTTGGGAGGCTGAGCCCAGGACTTTGAGGTTATAGTGAGCAATTATGGCACCATCACACTCCAGCCTGGGCAAGAGAACAAGACCCTGTCTAAAAATTTTTTTTTACCTTGAAGCCTGTTCTTCACAAAGTCAACCAAAAGACACATTGGCTTGATTATACTTGTAGATCCTCTTAGTAACTAGATTCTAATAGCTCAGTCAAGCCCATAGACCTTGAGTTAAGGACCCTTGTTTAAATAAACGAGATGGTGCTACTAGTTTCCAGTAGAGCGGACAGACATTAGGAAATAGGAAGCACGCTAAAATGCAAGGCTGGGGAAAAAAGCAGAATTGGAGAAGAGAAGGAAGGAATTCTCTTCACATCCGAGATCCAGGATTCGTGGGCCACATTCAGGAATTCAGTAGCAGCTCAGTAAACTGAAAACTGGGGAAGGTACATTTCCTAGCTGAGGCAGACACTGTGGAAAGAAACATTTCACAAATGCCTGTGGTCCCAGGTACTCAGAGGCTGAAGCTGGGGCAGGAAAAATATGAGACTGCAAATGTGTGTGAATAGCCACTGTACTTCAGCCTGGGCAACACAGCAAGATTCCTTAAGGTAAAAAAATTCACTGAACTGCCATGCCAAGTACTAGACACCTGCTGCTAGACAGCCCCAGCTTTGATTGTGAAGAGGATGCCTGCAGGAATAAATGCTCCTCGTGGTACAGTCCCATTTCAAACCACCTGAGAGTGTAGGGTTTCCTATATATACGCACGTTCATAAGTCTGCAATATGTAACTGGTAAGTGCCTATCTTTGCTAAACCTTGAAATATAAAAGTCAAATTTTTCATGGCTACTTGAACTTAACATAATAAATGGTATGTGTAGCAACTTATTGAAAAATTAAATGAAAAGGTCATATATTTAATGCAGTAGTAACTTGTTAGGGATCTAGAAGATTCTTCAGATTTCCCCCTTCTCTGAGGCAAGTTTACCAGTAATTCCTATCTTTTCCCACTAAAATCCAATGTACAAAAAGTAGGAATTTATTAAAGAGGATAAACGAAATCAGACTCTACTTTCCAACTGCAATGTTAACCATATAAATAAAATGTTTCTACCATCTTCACTTTTTAAATGGTTCACATTCTCAGCTGAGTGGCAGAACACCAGAAGGGGAAGGAAAAGTCAATGTCAGAGTATAAAGAGCTATGGGCAAAAACAATAGTGCAGAATAACCAATAGGAGAAAGGCTCCCCAAACTGCAGCAGGGGTACTTAATTCCAAGTCTCCCTGCATAAGGGCCTCAAGGAAAACTACTATCAGGAATCAAAAGAAAGGTGGCTAGCCTGAGCAAGAGTGAGATCCTGCCTATAAAAATAGCCAGGTGTTGTGAAGGGCACCTGTAGTCCCTGTTACTTGGGCAGTTGAGGCAAGAGGATCGCTTGAGTCCAAGAGTTTGAGGTTGCTGTGAGCTGTGACAAAGTGAGAGTCTGTCTCGAAACAAAAGAGAGGCAACAAAGTGAGACTCAGTCTCAAAAACAAAAACAAAAAACCTCAAACAAAAGACAGGACTCACATTAAGGTTGCAAGTCTTGTTTAAAAGATGAACTTACAGGCCTGGCCCAGTGGCTCAGGCCTGTTATCCCAGGACTAGGCTGTGGCAGGTGGATTGACTGAACTCAGAGGTTCTAGACCAGCCTGAGTCAGAGCAAGACCTCATTTCTAAAAATAGCTGTGTGCTGAGACAGGTGCCTGTAGTCCGAGCTACTTGGGAGGCTGAGGCAAGAGAATCACTTGAGCCCAAGAGTTCCAGGTTGCTGTGAGCTATGACACCAGAGAACTCTACTGGGGGAGACACAGTAAAGCTCTGTCTCAAAAAACAAAACAAAAACAAAAAACCAACAAAGATAAACTTACAGTGTTTCTAGGGTTTCTGAAACACACAGGCTTATATTTTAAGTCTCGGCTGGTACAGCCAAAGAAAAGACAACTTTTTCCAATGTAAGTCAGATAGAAAAATGTTACCCAATAGGAAAACTGACGGTTTTTTCTCAGATATACTGAAAACCATTCATGAACACCAAGGTTGATTTTTAATATTGTATTTTTATAACTCTCACATTGTGTAACTCTTTACTTGAGATAAAGTTTACTGTTACAAGACAAATCTAAATCTAAACCTCACCTTAAACAAAAGTAAATCCTGCAGTGTATTCCTATGACCATTCACTATACACAGTCCAGAGGGCCAGTAATTTTCCACAACACAGGAAACACAAAACGTTTGAGATCAGTGGGCTAAACTGCATGGGGCATAACACTTTACTTTCTAAACGTTTGCTAGACATTTAAAAATTGTTCTCAAGCATTTGAAGTTAGTAAGTTTACCAAGGTTCTGTAGCAGAACAAACACACATACTACTCAGGCACCAGCAGCGTTTGCAAAATGCGGGCAGTCATAAAGTTATATAAGAAAAGCAGTCTCTCCTCTGAAAAATTAGTTTAGGCACACAACAATCCAGGAAATCGCATATCCGCTTTCTGAGATTGGGTCAGAGGAACGAGATAAAGAAACAATGCAAAGTACACTGGGAAAGGAGGACAGGTACAGCAGAAAAGATGCTAGTAACTGCACCAGCAGCATCTTCAAGCATTCCTTCGCAAAGGGAGTGTGTGTATACTGTCTTTAATGAGCTCCTGCTGACCTCGGTCACAAGCTGAAACCACCACAGCCAGAAACGAATCCCACCAAGTGGCTGAGGAGACTTGGGGGAAGCAGCATTAAGGTCCACTGACTAGAGGTGCCGAAGCTGTCACCGCTCTGGGACTTATGCACACCCCAGCGCCGCCACCTGCTTTCTACTTCCTCCGGGAGCGCTGGTGACGCGTCGGCCCGAGAAGCAACAGAGGCAAGGATAATGACCCTGTGATTTCTAAATCTCGATCACAATGAAAAGCCCCCAGTGTCCGTCCTCACCCCCGCCCACAGCCACGCGACTCTTCCCCACGCGGCGCGCGGTCAGGGGCTGGAAGGCTGAGAACTTCCAGGTGGCCGAGCGAGGGCCAGAAGACAAGTGGGGAGGAGGCGGTACCGAGTCAGCATGCAGAGTGCCGGGGTCGCAGGGCCGGCACCGTGGGAAGGTAGGCTGGGGGCGGAGCCGCGCGGAGCCACACAGCCAGAGGCCGACCCAGGGAATACCCCCGGGGCGAGGGCGGGCAGGGGCGGAAAGAGACGCCCAGGCCTCTACCTGCTGCTGGATCTTCCCGTCTTCCGTGACGACCCAGTGCGTGGTGGCGAAGGCCCCTCGTGCCGCCATACTCAGCAAGGCGGAAAGGCTGAAGAGCCAGCCTGGGCCGGAGCAGGGAGGCAGCTCGCACCGGCCGCGGACCCCCACTGCCACCGCCATCTTGCCCCCCCGTGGGCCTGGCCGCTCACCCCGGAAGCGGAAGCGATTCGCCGCCGCCCGCCATCTTGGGGAGGTCGGCGCCGGAGAGGGAGGAGCCGAGGGGGCAGTGCTCGCAGCCGGCCGGGTTCCTGTGCCTCCGTCTGGGCGGCCGGGAAGGGCGGGCTCGGACGGCTCGCCCAGCCTGGTTTCAGGGATGGAGACAGCATTCTGGTGGTTGCTTTCCTGTGGCGGTACGACCTCGGAGCGTGGGAACAGGAGGGAGGTTAATTCTCCAAAGTGAGAGGACCCCAAAGAGTGTCGGTACTTTAAGAAAATAAATCCTTGCTTTTTACCAGTTTTTAATTTCTGATGGCATAAAATAGTTGTGATACAAAACCTAGGTAGATGCTTTAGATCAGGGGTTCTCAAACTTTTTAAACAGGGGCCAGTTCACTGTCCCTCAGACCGTTGGAGGGCCGGACTGCGGCCCCGGGACGAGTCGGCTGCTAAGCAGGACAGGCAGTGGTGGCAAAAACACCCGGCGGGCCGGATAAATGGCCTCGGCGGGCCGCATGTGGCCCGCGAGCCGTAGTTTGAGGACGCCTGCTTTAGACCATCTAAAGGAAGAGAAGTATGACTTTTATTCTTAAAGTTTCGCAGTATTGGAAGCTTCAAAACGGAGAGGATTGTTAGTGTAGAGCAGCGCTCTCTGGTAGCACCACGATGCGAGCCACATGTGGAATTGAAAAAAATACTGACGGGTTTAACCCTACATACAACATGTCAATTCAGTATGAATCTATACAAATCGTTGAGATATTTTACTTTTTTAAAAACCAGGCCTTGGAAATCAGTATGCATTTTACACTTAAGTGCATCTGATTTCGAGCAAGCCGTATTTTAGAGGCTTCATAGCCTCGTGTGTAGTGGCTGCCTACTGAGCAGCGCAGGTGTAAGCTAGGCCTAACCACAGGTCTAGGTTCAGAGACCAGGAGCATTAGTATCGCCTGGAGTTTATTCCCAGCTATTCTCCCTCTCCCTCAAGAACCTGCTGAACCTGACTGTTTTAAACAAGCTGCCTGGGTAACCTGTGTACATAATAAAGTTTGAGACCCACTTCCCTCTAGTGAACTAAGAGGCAGAGAAGCCACTGACTAGCTTGCCTTCTAGCTTCTGGCTGAGTACATCATTTCTGGTATTTTGGGGCTATCTTTCTAGCTTTGTGTGTCATGTAAGGTTCGCTATGCTTTTGGCTTTCTGTTTGGGAAAGAAGGATGAGAATATTGCCTGACCAAAAATTACTGAAAAGTATTTGAACATCACTTTCGTGCTATAGGAAAAACGAGCACTACGTTGGGTTTTTTATTCCTTCTGAGTGCAGCTTTTCTTAAAGAACTAAAGTAATGAACATTCATTTCATTAAAAATATAGGGCTACCTGCTTTTTGCTTGGTACTCTGATAGACTCTGGGTATGGAAATCTGACCACTAAGCAGTTTGTAATATAGTGGGATGTTGATGGGTTAACAATTAAAATATAGGCTCAGCGCTGGTGGCTCAAGTGGCTAAGGCACCAGCCACATACATCTAAGGTGGCGGGTTTGAATCCCCAGCCCAGACCGCCAAACAACAATGATGGCTGCAATCCAAAAATGGCCAGGTGCTGTGGCTGGCGCCTGTAGTCCCAGCTACTTGGGAGGCTGAGGCAGGAGACTCACGTGAGCCCAGGAGTTGGAGATTGCTGTGAGTGTGATGCCATGGCACTCTACCCAGGGGGATAGCTTGAGGCTCCATCTCAAAAAAAAAACCAAACAATTAAAATATAGAATAATGGGGGCATGTAAGGGCATATATGTAGGGAAGAGAGCAACCAACTAGGTAGAAAGGATTGGACCAAAGGTGCTTGTTCAGGCAGAGTAAGCAATAGGTGTGAAAAGGCGAAGTTGCTGGCAGGTAGTAAGGGTACTTGTATGTCATACATAAGGAGTTTAGACATAGGCAGTAGGAAGTTTTCTAAAGGTTCAAAATAGAAAAAGGGGCAAATGATGGAGTCCTTTGTTCTCAGAATCTCTGTACCTCTTAGTACAGAGGCCAAACTTCTTGTGTATAAAGCTGACATCATCATCTAATGATGGTTTCGATGGTTTAATACAGCGTAGATACTGTACATGCTTAGTTCCAAAGAATTTTCACAACTTACCTGGCTACAGCTAGTTAAATAGTTGAATAACTTGGCCAAGATCAAATTGCTAATAAGTAGTAGAGCTCAGGTTTGGACTCAGATCTACATGACTCTAGGGTCTGAATGCCTGAGAACGAATGAAGAATATTGAAGAGTTTGAGAGAAAGCCCAACATTACATATTTGCTAGCAGGATTTCTTTGAACTCCCAACTTAGCCTGTAAAGGGGCATATTCTCTATTTTTCCTAGATGTTAAACTGTATTCTTCAGGGGTCCTCCTTGTAGCTGGGTTCTCTGCTCAGAGTCTCACATCTAATATTAAGGCTTCAATCTCATCCAAGGCTCTTGGGAGTCCTCTTCCAAGTACATTCTTCAAAGTTCTTGGCAGAATTCAGTTTTTTCCATGGTAGGACTGAGGTCTCCATTTCCTTGCTGGCTGCTGACTAGGCGTTAACACTGAAGCCACTTACTATTTTCTGCTGTGTGGCCCTCTGAACACGGTAGTTATTCTTCCAAGGAAAGCAAGAGAATGTTAACTTCTGTTTGCCTCTGAATTCTGTAGCACTAATGTGACTATTAAATACCATACTACTTTGTGATAATTGACTTCATAAATTTTGGACAGCTAAACTCTTGAGTAACTCTTGGGAAGGTTCTTAGATCTAGTCTGATGAGGCAGAACACTTACACAGTAAGTCAGGCAAAGCAAATTTATTAGTGACAGATAGGCAGCAAGGATAAATCAGTAAACCGGTCCCTAAAGGTCAGGAGATCTTCCCAGGGCAGATGGAGACTTGCATGTATGCCGGCCATTGCAAAACAACTGAGGGATCCTTAAAACACTTCTCTGGGTTATATGCCCTAGGAGTGACTGGGATTGCTGAGTATAAATAAGCATTGCAGAATGCTTATTACTCCTGTTTTGGAGGAAGGAGGACACAAACTATTTCCTCCTCTCAGTATGTTTTCAGTACATTGTGCTTGGGAATTACAGCAAGAGAGGAAGGAGCTGGTTAGCCAAGGCCATCCTGGGACCAGTCCTCTTGCAATTGTTTAATTACCTAAACTATTAGCAGCTGAGGGCATTCCTGAGCCGTTGAAGAGTTCCTAAAGGACTATATTTTTATCTTCCAAAGAGCTTTCATACTTAAATATTTGTTGACTCAGTTTTTTTAGTTCTTCAAAAACAGCCTTTCCATTTTATGTGAATAAAGGAATTAAAAATCCTAACCTAAATAAAATTCTTGCTGCTTTTTACATTTAGATACTTCACTTGTCACTCTTCTTTATTCTGTTTCCAAGATCTGATTTTTTTTCCGTTATTATTATACTTTTCCCTCTTAGGTAAGACCAATAGAAATACAAGGTGGGAGTTGACGAAATTGCTGATATCTCAAATTGTGATTCAGTTTTTAGTTGAACAATGATAAGTGAGCCCATAGCTGCATGTAATTTTGGTCTTTTAACATAGAATTCTTGAAGTTAGGAATTGGACATTGATTGAATGATCTTTCTGTATTACCTTCTTCCCTTGGTCCATCTTAACCTGAAAGTTGCAAAGGTTTTATATATGTGTGTGTGTGTGTGTGTGTGTGTGTGTGTGTGTGTGTGTATGTTTTTGTTTTTGTTTTTGTTTTTTTTTTTGGAGGCAGAGTCTCACTCTGTTGCCCAGACTAGAGTGCTATGAGTGGCATTACAGCTTATAGCAACCACAAACTTCTGGACTCAAGTGATTCTATTCCCTCAGACAGACTCCCAAGTAGCTGGTACTATAGGTGCCCAGCACAATGCCCAGCTAATTTTTTTCTATTTTTAGTAGAGATGGGGGTCTCACTCTTGCTCACTCTTGCTTAGGCCTCCTGCCTAGGCCTCCCAGAGTGCTAGGATTGCAGGAGTGAGCCACCGTGCCCAGCCAGCAAAGGATTTCTATGTCTTTTTTTTTAGACAGATTATTGCTCTGGGATGGAGTGCATTGGTGTCATTATTCTTCACTGCAACCTCAAACTTCTGGGCTCAAGGGATCCTCCTACCTCAGCCTCCTGAGTGGCTGGAACTGCAGGGGCAGGCCACCATACCTGGCTAATATTTCTGGCTTTGGTAGAGATGGGGTCTCTATTGGTTAGGCTGGTCTTGAACTCCTGATCTTAAGCTATCTTCCTGCCTTGGCTTCCAAAAATGCTAGGATTACAGGCATGAGCCACCATGCCAAGGTGGATTTCTATACTTTTTATTTCTTAGAAAACATTTAAGATGTAAATATACACTAAAAAGGTAACACTCTGGTTTAAATTTTGTTAATTGATTATCTTCTTCATAGTAAAACCAATGTAAGTAAGCCTTAAAACATGGTTTATTATTTTTCACAGTTGGTTGGACTCAGGCAGTTCTGCTCTTTATAGTGTTGGGTGGGGTCATTCATAAGGCTGCATTCAGGTAGGAGTTTGGATGGGGCTGAAAAGTCCCCAGTGGCTTCACCACATGTCCAATGCTTTAGCTGAAGTGGATGAAATGGCTGGAGTTGGCTGAGCCTCTTAGAAGGGGTAGTTACATAGGCTTCTTACAGGGTGGCTCAGGGTAGTGAAAGAATAAAAGTAGAAGGGTAAGGCTCAGAAGTGGGAAAGTATCACTTTTGCATTCTTTTGGTCAAAGAAAGTAACACAGCTAGCTCAGATTCAAGGGGGAATGGTAACAGATTAATCTTGAGTGGACAAAAAGCACGTTTGAGCAAGAATTGGAGGAATTACTGGTATCTTACTGTGTATAAATTCTTAAGAGCAATTTTGAATGGGAAGGTGGTAGGAGGCTGTACATGTGTATCTTCCCAACTTTTTTTTTTTTGAGACAGAGTCTCACTATGTCACCCTCAGTAGGGTGCCATGGTGTCACAGCTCACAGCAACCTCAAACTCTTGGGCTCAAGCCATTCTCTTGCCTCAGCCTCCCAAGTAGCTGGGACTATAGGCGCCTGCCACAGTGCCCTGCTATTTTTTCTTGTAGTTGTCATTGTCAGTTAGCTGGCCTGGGCCAGGTTTTGAACTCTCCACCTTGGGTGTATGTAGCTGGCACCATAACCACTGTGCCACATGCACTGAGCTTCTTCCAACTTCTATATGCAAAGTGAAGAGGCTTTTCAAAGGGGAGGCAGAGGGTACCTAAATAATTTAGAAACGATTTGCCAAAAAGATCAGGTGGTCTGAAGCATGAGGACTGCTATGGATGAGACCAGGGATTCTCAGTGATACCAGGGCTGCTCTGAGGATAGTATAGCAGTTATCCTCAAAAGAATTTTCCTGATTGAGACTTCCCAGTTTATCTGCTTACAGCTGCTTATACATTTGGGGAGAACAGTTACTACAGAGTAATTGTATTGTGACTATTCAAAGGTCATAACTGTTCCCACCCCCAGCTTTTTCTCTGATACAATATTCGGATTTTATGATTAAAGTCAAGTTCATTCTATTTAATCCTCTGTGTGTGTGTGTATTTTTCTTAGCCATCACCTTATAGTTTTGCCTAATAGGACTATCATTCCCTCTTTTATTTGCCCCTTTGTTCCTTTCATACTTGTATATTTCTTGAGGAATACAAACTAGAACCGTATGTACCATTGTATTTTATCTAGGCTTTGTCTTAGATCTTATTTCTAATATTAACTCTTTATGATATGATGGCCAAGAGTATTACAGGATATTTTTTATGGTTTTAGGGAATAAACCTACAACTTTTTAGGTTTTTATTTTTTAAATTGGTACACTACATTTTGTTAGTTTCAGCTTCAATTTCCATTACTCTTGTGAGAATGAAATCACACCTGCTGTTTTCTACCCACTCAGCTGATCGAGCACACAACTTGAGACGAAAGGCTTTTCGGGATGAGTAAAATCAAGTTTTCTGAAGGATGAATGAGCCAGCTAAATGGGAAGGATCAGGCAACAATGATTTCCGGAGGAAAAATAGTCCAATAATAGAAAGTGCATGGCTTTGAGTTTCTGAAAGCAGTCCCCTATTGTTGTAGAGGAGGAATTTAGGAATCTGAGATCAAGATTGGTACCTAAGAGCTCAGATAGCATAACCTGGCACATTCTTAAAAGCCAAGTGTCCTGCGGGTTTTGTTGCCTTGATCTCAAATGCTTTTCCTTGAGCTCTTCACTATGCTGGCTCTATTTCATCATCCCAATCTCAGCTCAGATTAATTCCCTAATCTGAGGCTTTTTCTGACCATTCTTTCTGTGCCCGCTCTCTTGCACATTAGAATGCTTCAGCAGTACACATTTACAGGCTGCATAAATATGAACTCCATGACAGCCTATCGTCTTTAGCACTATATCCCCTAAGTTTAAAACAGTGCCTTAAACTATTGGGTGCTGAAAACTTACTAGTACTGTTCTAGATGCTTGGATTAACAATGAACAAAATGCAAAAACCCTTATGTTGTGGCATTTTAGCCATATTTTAGCAGTGACAGAGTGAATGACAGTGGGGTAAGTGGGATCTGGACTCTTGGGATAGAAAGGGACATTGCAATACTCAACGAGATTCTTTGTGAAGGTTATCTTGGAGGATTTGAAAGATGGAGTTAGATATAGGATTATAAGGAAGAATGACTACAAGGAACAACTAGTACAAAGGCCTGTAAGCAACATTGTCTTTCCCTGCCCTGCATGAAGCCATCTGGCCGTGACTGAGTGGTAAGTGGAAGAAAAGCAGCTGAGGTCAGAAATTAAAAGCCATAGTAATGCTTTTAAATTCTAATTTGAAATGGAACCATTGAACAAACTCCAAGTAGAAGAGTGGATGTCTCTTTTCTGCTGTGGTTAGAATAGATCTTAGAGTGTTACATGTAATACCAGGGGGATCAATTAGGTAGGAGGTGAGAAATAATGGAGATACAAATTTGGCAGTCCTCAGCATGCAGATGGTTATTTAAAGCCATAGGACTGGATGTGATCACCAAGGAAATTTAATTATCTTGTCCTGATCCACTTAAACCTTAGCTTTCAAACACTCCTTAGCCATCTTTGGTGCTTTAAGACTTTTATAAAGGCTGGTAGTTAAAACTACAGTAGAACCTCTGTAAGTTGACTACCCAAGGACTATAATAAACTGATCAACATATGGAGGTGATCAACATAAGGAACTTGCATTGAGTACTGAATATATGTGGTGCATGTCTGGTCTATGAAAATTAGGTCAACTTGTAGGAAGGTGGTCAATTATGGAGATTCTACTGTAATTAAGTTCCAACTTTTCATAATATTTAAGGATGGATTTATTTCATGATGTGGTATATATCTGCTGTTCTGCTTTGATAGAAGCACCAAGTCCTTTTTTCCAGAAGATTGTATCAGCTCCTAAAAATCATCCAAATTGGAACTGTAAAGGATGAAAATTAAAGATTATTTGCAAGATTATACTGAGACTGAACTCCTTGAAGGCAGACCACTGTCTTGTCCATCTTTATAATTTCATGGCCTAATATACTGCCTAGTACATGAGAAGCAATCACTGTCAGTCACCAGGAATGTGAAGTTACTACAATTATGACACAAAGACACAAAACAAAATTACAAAAGGAAATTTATTTCAAAAGCATAAGGAAACATTTACATTTAAACAAAGTGATAAACAGGTGTCTTGCAAGAGAGAAAAGTAATGGCATGAATGTTTTCATTCAAATTTTAGAAGCAAAATAACCTAAATTGTTCCTATTGCCTTAGGAAAGGGAAGAGTGAGTTGATAAGGGGAAGAACACAACTTAGTAGTATCAAACTAGAGAAATCAAAGCCATGTTTGCTTAGCTCTGAGTTTACAAATACACTTATAAAAGAAAATGGAAAAATTACACTTAATGTTCAAATTTATATAGCTGTAGTCTCAATATAGTTTCTATACTTGAATGGCTTTAGGCCACTGATTGATCTTTGAGGTCCAGACTAGCTGGTCACAGTTTTCAAATGGCAATACCATATTCCTATGTTTGTTCAGATTCCAAGGGAGTTAAGGTTCAGCCCATAGTCTTTTGGAATGTTTAAAGATTATTGCCACCACTCCATAGTCAAGCTGACCAATTTTTTTTGCTCACTTGTATCCTTCTAGCCTTTTAAAAATATTTTCCTCATAAACATGAATTAACAAAGGGGTTTTTTGCTTTCCCCCAGTGTAGAGGTAATAGCAACGAAGACACCTGCACTGGAATCACAAACTATTCCTCAAAAAAATATATCAAACTACTAGAAATGTCATTCAGGTATCTGCTTTGAATAGCAAACTAAGGGAAGATTAACTGTGGAACAAAAATATATGAAACATTCAAATGCAGAGCAAAGGGTCAATGCTACGAAAAATGCCCATGACATTCAACACTCCACAAACCCCCCATCTGTTGTTTTAATCTAAAGATTCTATTGGCTAACATACAATAATTTCATTAATAACCTGAGAAGTTAAAGTGGCAAAAGCAAACCGAGAGGAGCATCCCTTACTTATTGGTACCATGTTATCAAGTCACCTGTTCTGGATAGCCCTGGTTATTCAATCTCAAAATTCTAAATTATACTATGTCATCCTGTAGAAACCTATATGTACACTAGATTCAGTATTCTGGCTGTATTTCATCAATAGTGATCTCCAAATTTATCTTGGAAAATGCAGCCTTCATTTTAGTTTTAAACATCAATAATCATGTAAGTGCAACTGACTCAAAATCCTTCACTACTGGGAATAAAAACAGACAAGTCAGTAATGGATTCAGTCTCAAAAGGATAATCACTGTGTCAAAGACTACCCGTTCCTGGAATTTTGAAAAATGATTAATGTTGTGTAGTCAAGTTTCACAGCATGCATACATACACACACATCTGCTTATGTATGTATATTATACATACACATTTCTATTCAAATAGATCCCATACTCAAAAGTTCCCATCACAATATATGGAAAAGAGTTAAGTAAGCAGTGCAAAGCAACTTACTTTCTCCTAAAAATGTAATGTCGCTTCTACATTTTAAGAAAGATGGTAAGTATTTTGCTTTTATGACACTGGGGAGGAATGCTGCACCATTGCCTTGCAGCTTTATTAAAAAAGAATGAAAACAAAAGGTTAAGATTGACTATTACTCTTCTCCATATATTGGGCAAAAACTAAGAAATGGGAGAGGAAAATCAGTAACCTGTCAAAACTGATGATCTTTACCAGTTATCAGAACTAGACTGAATTACATTACATATTAAACTTGAACAGCTCTCAAAAAACAAATTATCAAGATGTTTAAAAGGAAAAGATTCACAATAGGAAGTCTGAATAATATTGCAAAAACAAGTCAACATTGTGGACAATGCATCCAAAAATATCGCTGTGGTTTATCCTGGACACACCATGGTCTGTTACAAAAGTAGATCATACATACAAAGGTATAAAGAACATTAAGTTTTTAGCTGAAGGCAGCAGTCCATTTAAAGGGGCATCCCCGGCAATCCAATTAATGAGTAGTAGTATTTAAGTATATTAAGCTTGTGACAATGCTGAAGAATGTGATGTCTTATTCAGTAGAGTCTTCCCCGACTACGACTTCCTCGTGCGCCCCAACCTCGGCCACCTCTACTTCCCCTGAAGGCTCCTCTCTGCTCTACGAAAAAGCGAACAAGCATTTAGGTCTTGCTTATGACTTATGAGTACAGCAGACATGAAAGAAATGTAGTTTGTAACTCTGAATGCAGCAGTAGGCCCCGTAAAAGCAGTAAAAGCAGAACTAATATTCTGCTAGTCTGCCTACAAATCCATTCTGTATGCAAAAGCAGAGCAAACATATAAGCTGAACCATCTATGGCAAA
>CAUYTI010147742.1:0-49421 GCA_963575145.1 Galago senegalensis
TTACAACCACCTAATCTTTGATAAACCAAACAAGAACATACACTGGGGGAAAGACTCCCTATTCAATAAATGGTGCTGGGAGAACTGGATATCCACATGTAAAAGACTGAAACTGGACCCATACCTTTTTCCACTCACAAAAATTGATCCAAGATGGATAAAGGACTTAAATTTAAGGCATGAAACTATAAAAATCCTCAAAGAAAGCATAGAAAAAACACTGGAAGATTATTAACCTGTGGAAAGACTTCATGAAGAGGACTTCTGTGGCAATTGCAACAATAATAAAAATAAACAAACAGGACTTAATTAGACTGAAAAGCTTCTGTACAGCTAAGGAGATAACAACTGAAGCAAATAGGCAATATACACAATGGGAACAGATATTTGCATATTTTGAACCAGACAAAAGCTTAATAACTAGGATCTATAGAGAACTCAAATTAATCCACATGAAAAAAGCCAACAATACCATATATCAATGGGCAAGAGACATGAATAGAACCTTCTCTAAGTCAGATGAATGACTAGCAAACATGTGAACAAATGCTCATCATCCCTAATTATTAGAGAAGTGCAAATCAAAACCACCCTGAGATACCATCTAACCCCAGCGAGTATGGTCCACCTCACAAAATCTCAAAACGGCAGGTGCTGGCATGGATGTGGAGAGAAGGGAACACTTTTACACTGCTGGTGGGACTGCAAACTAATACAACCTTTTTGGAATGAAGTATGGAGAAACCTCAAAGAACTCAAGCTACGCCTCCCATTTGATCCTGCAATTCCATTACTGGACATCAACAAGAAAGAAAAATATCCCTTTATCATAAGGACACTTGCACTAGACTATTTATCGCAGCTCAATTTACAATCACCAAAATGTGGAAACAGCCTAAATGCCCACCAACACAGGAATGGATTAACAAGCTGTGGTATATGTATACCATGGAATACTATTCAGCCATTTAAAAAATAGAGACTTTACAGCCTTTGTATCAACCTGGATGGAAGTGGAACATATAATTCTTAGTAAAACATCACAAGCATGAATCCTATATACTCAATTTTGATATGAGGACAATTAATGACAATTAATGACAGGGTGGGGTGGGAGAAGGGGAGAGCAGAGAGAGAAAGAAGGAGGAGGGAGCGGTGGGGGAAAGGAAGAGCAGAGAGAGGGAAGGAGGGAGGGGGTGGGGTCTTGGTGTGTGCCACACCTTGGGGTGGGGGCAAGACACGATTGTAAGAGGGACTTTACCTAACAAATGCAATCAGTGTAACCTGGTTTCTTGTATCCTCAATGAATCCCCAGCAATAAATAACTAAATATAAAATGTTACAGATATAAAAAAGAAAGCGCTAAAACATTGTTCACAAGTCTTTTATTTTTGTTGATAATTATTTTTTTATTTGGATGGGAGTTTTTCTTTTTGTAAATTTTATTGAAATACAACTCACATCATTTACAAAAGCACAAATCTTAAGCATGCAACTCGATGTGTTTTCACAAAGTCAATGCACCCACGTGACCAACACTCAGATAAACGACAGGGCATGACAAATCTGGAAGCCACTTTCTAGGGCCCCAACCATCTGCCATACCCCAACCATCTGCCACCCCACTCGAAGTGTAGCAATCTCCCTGATCTGTAGACCCACAGCTCTGTTTTGCCTGTTGTGAACTTTATACACTTGGAATCTTGCAGTAGGTACTTATAGTGATCAGTTCAGGCTGCCTAGTACCACAGGCTGGGCAGCTTCAACAAAGGAAATGTATTTTCTCCCAGTTCTGGAGGCTGAAAGTCTGAGATGAGAGTGCTAGCATGGTCAGGATTTGGTGAGGGCCCAGTCCTGGCCTGCAGATGGCTGCCTTCTCTCTGTGTCCTCCTTTGCTGATGAGAGAGAGAATGGGCAAGCTCTCTGATATCTCTTTTTATAAGGACACTAATCCCCTCTTGGGAGGCCCCACCCTCATGACCTCATCTGATTCTATATCTCCCAAAGACCCCATCTCTAAATACCATCCCACAGGAGTGGTGATTTCTCATCACTCTGGTGAGAATCTTGCATGTTGTCTCCTTTCTAACCCTTCATAGTGTCCCACTGCAGGGACATGCATGATGTAATTAACCACTCTCCTCCTGATAGACACCCAAACTATTTTCTATTTCACTGCAATTACAGCATTGTATATTTTTTTAAAAACTATACATCTGCCTGCACGTGTGTGCGTGTTTTCATAGATGATGTTAGTAGAAACAGAACTGCTATCACCACTCATGTGACAGGTAGATGCTGGGCTCAGGGGGGAAAAAATACCTCAGGTTCCAGTGGGTGGCCTCCCTCAGGTACAGTGGGTGCCCCGAAGTCACAATGGGTGGCCTCCCCCACATCCCAGCAGATGTCCTCCTCAGGTCTCCGTAGTGGGTCCTCAGGTATTGGTGGGTGGCCTCCCCTAGGTCACAGTGGGTGGCCTCTCCCAGGTTACCCAGGGTGGCCTCCCTGAGGGTGCAGTAGGTTCATCGCTGCCTGATTAGTCCAAGGTTCCTTTACCTCCTTCATTCCATTGAAACATTCCCTTAGGATTAGTTACGCGCACATGCTGGTTGGAATCCCAGACATGCCTCCAGCCAGTTTTCTGACCATCAGTGAGCTGCCCAGGCAGAGAGAAAGCTCCATGCCGGCTTTTGTTCCCAGCTGGTCCGCTGATAACAGCACAGCCTCCTAACCTTCTGCTTCTGCAGGGTACCACTTGACTACAAAACAGAAGAACCTCATGCCTGGCTCCTGAGGAGGGGACAGACATACAACGGGGTTTCAAAGCTCACTCTGTTCTTTTCCAAGTCCAAGACTCTGGGAGATTCTTCAGATTTCTCTGTTTTGTTTTGATTTGTTTTTTGCCTTGTACTACTGTGGAGCTGGGGAAATTGAATTTCAAAGGAATATCATTCTAACTAAATATAAGCCTGTGGTGCTATAAGAACAAGTTTTTAGTTGTTGGTCTGTTTGTTTTTTAATAGTATATGCCCTAATTCAACAGTAACGAAGCAAATAAGATTCTAAGAAACAGGAGAGAGAGGTTTGTTGTACAAATGTCAAACAGAATACACAGCTCAAAAGGCTTCCTGTTTAAGCTCAGAACTAAGAAGCTCAAACCTCTGGCAACACGCACCTCCCTTTCTTCCATCTCCTACCAGTTAAATTCCCCCAAAACACGTCTGCAGGAATGGGAACAAAAGGTCCAGCTCTCGGACAAAGTTTACTCTTGATTGCTCGAACACCTAGAAAACCTGGAACTCACAGCCACCTGCTGCCTGGCCACCTGTGCCTTGTCTGCAGCCACCAAGCTGGCACCACATCTGAGGTTGACTGAGCACTCCACTCTCCAGCTCCCAGCCTCTGCCCACAGCACCAGCCAGTCACTGGCTGTGACTTTGGGATGGAGCAGCCATTCCACAAACAGTTGTGAAGCCCCCACCACGTGCCCCAGGCTGGGGCCACCACAGGAAGGGAGGGAGACATGGTCCCTGTGCGTGTGGAGCTGTTGTGATGGGAGAGAGGAGAGGGCCAGGTGCTTCACTGTCTCATTCAGTCCCCACTGTGAAGTGAGAATCGTTATCATCCCCCATTGACAGAAGGGAAAACAGGCACAGGGAGAGTGACTTGACGGGGCTGTCAAGGCTGGTGAGTGCTGGATGCATCTCCACACACCGGCCCTGCACAACACGAGTATTCTTGGGATGGGTGGGTACGTGGATGGATGGATGGATGGATGGACGGGTGGATGGATGGGTGGATGGATGAACAGATGGATGGGTGGGTGGATGGGCAGATGGACGGGTGGATGGATGGGTGGATGGATGAATGGATGGATGGGTGGATGGATAAATGGATGGACGGATGGATGGGTGGGTGGATAGGCAGATGGACAGGTGGATGGATGGATGGATGGATGGATGGATGGATGGATGGATGGACGGATGGATGGGTGGGTGGATGGATAAATGGATGGACGGATGGATGGGTGGGTGGATGGATAAATGGATGGACGGATGGATGGGTGGGTGGATAGGCAGATGGACGGGTGGATGGATGGATGGATGGATGGATGGATGGATGGATGGATGGACGGAAGGATGGATGGATGGACGGATGGAAGGATGGACGGACGGATGGACGGACAGATGGATGGATGGATGGACGGATGGACGGACAGATGGATGGATGGATGGACGGATGGACGGACAGATGGATGGATGGATGGACGGATGGACGGACAGATGGATGGATGGATGGACGGATGGATGGACAGATGGATGGATGGATGGACAGATGGACAGACAGATGGATGGATGGATGGACGGATGGAAGGATGGACGGACGGATGGACGGACAGATGGATGGATGGATGCATGCATGGATGGATGGATGGAGGAACAACCAATCCAACTCTAAGTGAAAGTTATAGAAGGTCTGAAGGCAGGGGAATGATACAAAGTGGCATCACCAGGGGCATGTGGAATGTCTCTAACACTGACAGGCCACTTGCACTGAGGTGCTCCACGCTCACAGACAGTGGGTGTGGCAGGAGGACAGACAGGAGGGACCCCACTCTGCTCTGGGCAGGGGGAGATCAGGGAAGGCTGCCTGGAGGAGGTGGGGCTAGAGCTGACCACTGAAAGGTGAGATTAGTTGGATGGATGGAGAGGAGGCTGATGACCATGGTTTTGTTTTGTTTGCTACAGCCTACCAAGAGGCAAGTGCAGAAGGAAGGGAGGGAGGGAGAGAGGAAGAAAAACCCTCACAAATGTAACTCACAGAGGATTCTGCTCTGCAGGAAAATCTAACATGTCCTGCTCATCAGAGAATCAGGCAAGGTGACACCCTGGCTCTGGAGTATGCAGGTGTCACTGCTGTCATCAGCATACTGTGGGGGCCTCCTGATCTCCTCCCAGCCTCCTTGCTCTCACAGCCCGGGGTGGCCAGGAGCACAGGTGTTCTTGTCCCCGTGAAGACTCTGAGGCTGGCTCCCTACTCCCTCCTGTTCTTCCCCTGTGTGGGCAGTCAGTGAGGGAGGTGAAAAGAACATCCACTCTGGGCCTGGGGCAAGCTGGGTAACCCTGGGAAAGTCACTTAACCTCTCTGAGCCTCAGCTTCCACATCAGGAAAGTGGGAGCATCCCTCACAGAGATGTCATAGGATCAGAGCAGGTGCACGTTAGCAGTCAGCACAAGGCCTGGCGTCTGGTAGAGTCCCAGCGAGTGGGAGTGGCAACCATTATCAGGGCTGCTGATACTCGCATTGTACTGGGGCATGAAGTGAACCCTTCTTACTGCCTGCCTGACCGCTGCACACACCTTCTGAGGGCAAGTTTCTGGACTCCCAGTCGCCAGCTGTGGCTCTCTGCCCTCTCAGGAATGCCTGGCCTCCTTGACAGGGAAGCTGGTCCCCAAGGGGCAGGCTGTTTGCTTCCCACTGATGCTGGCAGGAGCCCAGCCTCCACTGGCGACTGACTGGCTTGGGCCGCCAGGCCGGGAGGGGCAGACACAGGGACTCTGTGATGCATTCCTGGGCTCCCCAAGGTAAAAATAGTTGTGCTTTGTTCGGCTGGGTGGTTTGCACACTAGCCGGACTGGCAGCCTGCCCGCTGGGAAGGCAAAGGCCAGACTATTTCAGGCTGTAAAAACAAGCTCCTGCCAGGCCCTGTGTCCGGCCTGCCGATAGCAGTGTTAATATTCCACTATCTCATTCTTTCAGGCCAGCAAAGAAAAAAAGAACAGAAAAAGCTGTGTGCCTGCGTGACTCCTCCTGTTACCCACAGTGACAGCTGCCAAAGCCACTGCAGACAACGCCAGAGGCTCTAAAGGCCACGTCCCCTCCCCACAAAACAAAGCACAGAAAGGCCGTGGCAGCCGCAGTAGTAGCACTGACAACAACAAAGTGCTCGCCACACACAAAGCGTTGCGACTGGGTGGGGCTTTCGTTTTATCACCCACTTACAGCAGTCCCAGGAGGCACACAATACAAGCCCCATTTTCTAGAAGAGGAAGCCAAGGCTCAGAGAAGTGAAGTCACCTGCCCGAAGTCACACAGCAAAAACCCAGCAAGGCTGAGATTGGAACCCAGGTCAGCCTGACTCTGAAACCCACTTTTTCCACCAGCCCCTTCTCCTTACGTCTTACTCAAGAAAGCCTGGCTATTTCATTGTTTTACTTTGTTTTTTTAAAATTCTTTATTAAATCATAACTGTATATGAATGCACTTATGAGGTACAAGGTGCTGATTTGATATACAATGTGGAGTGCTTACATCTAACTGATTAACATAACCGTCTCCTTGCTTACTTATCTGTTGTGGTAAACTCATTCATACTCTATTCTTAATAGCATAGAAATGTATCATTGCCAAAACCCCTCCCTCTTCCTGACCTTCTCCCTCCCTTCCCCTCTCTTTCCTCTTCTCTCCTTCTTTCTGGACTATAGCTGTGTTTTACCATTCCTATGAATGTGTAGGTGATTATATACTGATTTCATAGTGGTACTGAATACATTGGGTAATTTTTTTCCATTCTTGAGATACTTTACTAAGAAGAATATGTTTCAGCTCTATCCAGGTAAATATAAAAGATGTGAAGTGTCCCTCTTTTATGGCTGCATAGTATTCCATGGTGTACATAAACCATAATTTGTTAATCCATTCATGGGTTGATGGGCACTTGGGTTGCTTCCATGACTTGGCAGCCTTCAGAATGAGAAAAGATATTTGCAGGTTAAGCTTCTGACAAAGGTCTGAGAACTAGAACCCACAGAGAGCTCAAACTAATCAATAAGAAAAAAAAAACAAATAACCCCATTTCTTTGTGGGGAAGAGACCTGAACAGAAACTTCTCTGAAGAAGACAGGTGCATGGCTTACAAACACATAAGAAAAGGCTCACCATCCTTAATCATCCGAGAAATGCAAATCAAAACCACTTTGAGATATCACCTACCCCTAGGAAGATTAGCCCGCATCACAAAATCCCCAAACTATAGATGTTGGCCTGGATGTGGAGAGAAGAGAACACTTCTACACTGCTGGCAGGGATGCAAGCTAATACAGCCTGTTTGGAAAGAAGTTTGGAGAACACTCCAGGAACCAAACACGGACCTACCATTTGATCCTGCAATCCCCTACTAGATACTTACTCAGATGATCAAAAATCATTTTTTTTTATTTTTTTGCAGTTTTTGGCTGGGGCCAGGTTTGAACCTGCCACCTCTGGTATATGGGGCCAGCACCCTACTCCTTTGAGCCACAGGCACCACCCCGATCAAAAATCATTTTACAACAAAGACATTTGCACCAGAGTGTTTATTGCAATCCAATTCATGCTTTCTTTTGTTTTAAGAAACAAACTCCACTGGTGCATTTTCAGTGGCTTTCTGGTGCCATCTTTCCTACCTTAATAGCCTCCTCCTTTCTTTCTCTCTGACAAAATCTTCATTCTCTACTTGTCTCCTGTCCCACCTTGGCCCATCAGGTCCCCCAGCCTTTGTTCCCTCCTCCTCTCCACCCACCTACCTCTTCTCGCCCTCCAGTGCTCTGGTCCAGCCCCACCTCCTCCAGGCAGCCTTCCTTGATCTCCCAGAGCAGAGCGAGCCCCTCACCTCTGACCTCTGGTCGCACGCAGTGTTGCTGGACGTGGGGCACCTCAGCAGAGGACGCCTTCCAGGTTTAGAGACGTCCCCTGGCTGTGTCATATCTTCCCAGCTGAAAGGATACGATAGAGTTACGATACAACAGGATCAAGGGTTTCTCCATCTACCACATCCCCACTCATCCATCCATACACCCAGCAACTCATTCATCCAGAGAATACTCATCGTGTGAGGGGTAAGAGGTACCACAGTCAGAGGGGAGAGATAGGAAGGAGGCAGTTAGAACGCCGTCTATAAATGCCGTGTAGCAGGGGAGGCAGGCGGTCATGGGAGGCTTTCCAGGGAAGCCTGAGTTAGACGGTGAAGGGAGAAGGGAGGTTAATTGGTGGAGCTAGGAGAGCATTCCTCAGGCTCTGGGACAGGCCCTCTCAGGTCTGACCTAACATCCTTTCTGCCTTGCCCCCATCAGCCACTGTACCAGTCATGTCCCCACAGGGAAAGCTGGCTCACTCACGTCAGGATCATGGGGGACGTGTTTGTTTTCACAGGGACATTGTACATAATCCCTGATAGGAATGGGTAGGAGAGTCACAGAGTGACACACGGTTACCTGGTTAGTTGCAACAGAGCTGTTACCACCCTCTAGACACGGGAGGGTGAGGGGAGGGAGAGTTTCTAGAAATTCAGAAAGAGAGAGCTGGGTAGAGACTCCCTAGGAGGAATAGTGGTTTTCTGCCAAAGGACACAGGCAGCCCAACGCGACCTCACAGGCAGGGAGCCAGGAGGCTCAACATCTGACCTCACTCTCCTCTTCCCTGCTGGTCTCCAGCTGGTAGCTCCTCTTGGCCAACCCAGCCAGAGCAGCGAGCATGGAGAAGGGTGAACAGTGACTCTGGAAGCAAATGAAGCTGTCCAGCCCAGCCAGTCATCTGTCCCTGGGCTCCCATGTTCTTGGACTTATCACTGTCCTCTGAAGCTACCCCTGGCCTTTGTGCCACTGTGCCTTTGCTCATTCTGTTCCCTCTGCCTGGAGTTCCCCTGCCCAGCTTCCTAGTCCATCAAAACCCTATCCTTCTTTCGAGCCACACCCAAAGAGTCCTTTTCCCTTCTGAAAGACTTCCCCTTCTTAGCCTGTGTATCCTTCTCATGTCTGTTTTTCCCTCCACTTCCACTAGTTTTTGAGCAATCTAAGAGCGGGAACTACGGCCACTTCATCTTTAAAACGCTGAACTTTTACCTCCTGTAAGTCATGAATCTGGAATCTGTCAAGAACTGTAAAGAGGATCAGATATTAGCCTACTTTCAGGTATTAGCCTACTATTAGCAAGGTAACAAGTTAGCTTGCTAGTTCATGGGTGCTGGAAGAAGATACAATACTCCTGGATCAGAGACAAAAGGTTTTATTAATCACAGAATAGCAGTAGCCAAGCAGTGTTTGTGTACCACTGCCCGCAGCCGCAATTCCCACAGGACCAACATGACAAGGGCCAGGTAATACCTGTCTCTGCAGTGGGCTGCACTGTAGGAGAGCAACCCTGAGCTTAGGGAAACTGAATCCTTTGTCACTGGAAGTACAACTGCCCCTTGCTCCCATTCCTAAAGAAAGAGACAGTGTCTCCCAGTGATAGCACAGGACAAAGGGCACACAGCACCTTACCTGCAAGACATGCAGAAATGTGAGAGGTCCCCAGGGAACGGTCCCCTAACAGAATGTGGTGGGTGCCCACTGAATGTGAAACGCACACCTCTGGCCTCACTCTCCCCTCTGATACCAAACAGCAGTATTGAGTACCTGAGTGCCGCATCGACCCCATGTGACACTACTGTCCCCATCTGTGATAGCAGTATTGATAACAGTAACTAGCTCATGGGGCTAATCGAAAGGAGGATGAAATGGGCTTATTCCTGGGAAGCACTAAAGCAGATGCGCAGTCAGAGCTGTAAACGGGAGCAAAAAATAAGAAGGAGATGAAGAAGAGGGAGAAAAGCAGACATACAGCCGAGAGGAAGGCTGAGCACAGGGACTAGCCTCGCCCTGCTCGGCAAAAGGGAGAGAATTGCAGCTGCAGAAAAAGCAAAGAACATCATGGCCCAGCCAGCCCTGCTTTCCCAGGCTCTCAGTGGGCCACTACGGCAGATGTAACTTCTTACACAAATGACTCTGCTCTCCACCCCCAACCTGCATTCGCAGGCAGCGCTGTGATGACACCCACATGGTGCCAGTGGCACTGACTTGAGACAAATTATTACCCACTAAAAACGTGACAGGAATGTATTGCCTTGGAAGTTTTCCAAATGCAAAATAAGTACCAAGGCATCATCCACGCTACTATTCCTGCTATCACTTAGGGACCAATTTCCCTCTTTAGCAGCCATCTCATGAATCAAATCGTTGGAGGATGAGGATGGTATTAACAGAAATAGCCACTACCACAAACCGAGCAGCATGTTTACCATGCCAGGCCCTGAGCCCAGCCATGTAAAGGTGTCCCCATTTGCTCCTCAGTGCACCCCAGAGGCAGCTACCATCATTATCATCCCCATGGTGCAGACCAGAAAGTTAATGTTCATGGAGCTGGAGAAAATTTGCCTCAAGTTCTAAGCTCAGATGTAAACTCAGGTGTGCCTGACCCCAGACCTCAAAGCCCACCCTTTGCCATGCTATGTTAGTCTGCCATGATTAGTCTTGGAAATCTCCCTCACGTCTGACACACAGAGAACCTGGGACTAGAATCCTCTCTCTGGATTCAGACCTCTGTCTCTCACCCTGTGTTCTGATTCCTCACCAAGACCTCGTGAGAAACAAACTCGAGACGTTGTGAAAACAGAAGGAAGATTAAGAAGCCATGGTTAGGAGTTAGGGTCAGCAGCAGGGTCAGGATGGGTGGTGTCTGGCTGGGAAAGTTATTTCCAATTCAGCCAAGTTCAAGAGTTCTGCGCTCCATTAGAGCAGCGATGTCCACCAGGGGGTGCTGCGAATTTGGTTCCTGATTAAGCAGCCCTGGCCCAAAGATGCCTTTGCCTTAAGGGGATTTCCCAGCAAGTGGTTTCCATGGGTACCACTAAGTAAACACAAAGTAATTGTAGAAGGCACACTGATAAACATTTTAAACTGTTTGATAATTATACATGTTCTAAGAAGATTTTTTTTTCTAGCTGCACCTGACAAAAATGGGATTTGCTTTGACTAAGGTGTAAGTATTTTCTTTGGTCAGAAAGCGAGGGATTCTTTGCATTTTTTTTTTTTTTTGGCCAAGGCCAGGTTTAAACCTGCCACCTCCAGTATATGGGGCTGGTGCCCTACTCCTTTGAGCCACAGGCAACACCTGGGATTCTTTGCCTTTTTAACATATAAAATATAGCTTCTAAGCAAAGGGCTTGAAGACCCAGTGATGTCTCCCCTGTCCCCCGTTAATGCCAGGCACCAGCTGATCAGGTGCCCGCCAGAGGCTCTTTGTAAGTCATGGGTCCCCACGGCTGGTGCAAACCCAGAACCACTCACAGACATGCACCCTACACAGTGAGGGAGAGGAGGAGCCCAAGTGGGTTTTTTTAAAGCTCATAGAAAAAGAACTAGACTGAGGAGTATAAGGGATGTTACATCTTTCAAGACTCTAGTGCTTTTTGTGGCTTATCCATTGGAGCAGGCTGCCACATCACACAAGTCCTGGGTGCAAGATTCCCAGCCCAGCTTTCATAAATGTGCTCCTCTTGCCCTTGGAGTTGTGTGTAGCACAGCCTGCACAGCTATACTTGGAGGCCCTGATTGAAGCACTCATCCATTCATTCAACATAATTATGAGCACCTGTTTTTTGCTAGATCTTATGCTTTTAAAAAAAAATGTATCCAACAGTGCAGAGAGAAAATAAAACTGCTTTGAACCAGGAAAGTGCATCCCATTTTGGGAAGCTCAACTGTCTATTTCACAGATGAGGAAACAGATCTTCAGAAGCTATGTACACACCAAAGATGATAAAGCCAGAAAACAGCAGGGAGGGTCTGAGGCCCATCTGGCTCCTGGCTGGGTGCTCTGGCCTCACCCTGCTCCTTTCCAGTAGCCCCCGATCCTCACGTTATCTCTAGAGCTATGGAAGGGAGCCACAATTCTTGCTTCCATGTCACAGAAAAGCAAACTGAGGCATCTAGAAGACAGCCTAGACAGATTATTGAGATCATCAAATCAACTCCAGCATTTCTCAAGAAAGGCAACTTCTAATTCCTGTAAGTCATTTCTGGATGTGAGTCATCGTCCAGGGCACGAAGCTGGGATTCTCTCTGGCATCTGGTGCCTACAGACCCCTCCCCTGCAAATGTCTTTCTTAAGAATAACCGTCACGCAAGAGTGATCCCTGCCCTCTACACCCACTCCTTTTCCATCACATTTTCCACTTCATCTTCAACTGCAGGAGTCCTTTATTGTCAAAAAGGTAAGAAGCTCACTGCAATTATTTCAGGACAGTGCGTTTCAGTTACTGAGAGGAAAAAGAGAAGAGGAGGAAAGAAAGAAGAATGGATGAGAAACACCAATTGGAAGAGAGAGAGGAGGAAGATAGAAAGGGGGTGGCATTAATGTACACAGCTATCATTTAATTAAAAAAATAAAATAAAATAAAGGGGGTGAAGGAAGAGAGGGGCAGAAAGGGGCACTAACTGGGGGAAAGGGCAGTCTGACTCAAACTCAAGTCTTGGCTAAGAAAAAAATAAATAAATCTTATCAAAAAAGGTCAGAGCAGGGAAAGACCACAGGGATCACAGAGGGATCCCTCAAAACCTTCTGCAACCCACAGCCTCTGTTCTTTAACCCATACGCCAAACAAACAGAAAACCTCTGCTTCCTTTCATGTCACTCAAAATCGCTAAACAAATTCAGTGTCAATTGGTGGGACCACACCTACGGTTCATCTTATAAGGGAACATGTGAATCTTTCCAAATGTAGAATATAAATGTCTTAACACAATAACTAAGAAAATGCCATGAAGGCTATGTTAACCTTGGTGAAAATATTTCAAATTGTATATAAAACCAGCACACTGTACCCCATGACTGTACACACAGCTATGACTTAATAAAAAATTTAAAAAAAACAAATGCAGCGTCATTACTCAGAACAAAGCAAGGCTGTGGCAATTTCAGATGAAAATGATTTACCTTCCCTATAAGAGAAATGGGAGCTTCTTTTAGTCACGTGATCGCCATCTGTTCACCTGCCCCAGTTCTCCTCTATTTGTCAAAAGTAGCCATTAAAACACCACCAAGATCATTTTCAATATCAAGAATGTTGCCTGCTTTTTTTCTTTTTCATGTTGACAAAAATGGGAAAATGGGCTGTGTTTAGGAGGTCAAGGAGACCATTTACCTATGAAAAGTCTTTTAAGCCCACTTCACTAAGTTGTCAACCTTGAGCTCCCAAAACACCACTGGGAGATCTGGCAAAGGCTGAACACTGGTGAGAAGGAGCTTCCTCACAGGTTTTCCAGTGTGGAAATCACAATACTGTGTTTCCCCGAAAATAAGACCTACCTCAAAATAAGCCCTAGCAGGATGTCTATGCATTTGTTAAATATAAGCCCTACCCTGATAATAAGACCTAGTCATATCTGCATAGCCACACCCTGCATTTCAGCACAGAGCGGTAAGGAAGACTGGAATACTTTTATCTGCCACAGCTCCTTTCTCAGAGCCCTTCACACTTGCGCAGGTGCACATGTGGTAACTGCGTCGCAGGCTTCCTATTGTGCATGTGGGAACGGCTAGGGGAAAGGAGTTCACGCATCACAGCCCCAGCCCCACTAACAAGGTCAGCTCCCCCGTCAGGTTCCAGAAGATGACTTAACTGTATTTGAATAAATGCAGATTGTTGTATTATACTTAATAAAAATAAGACATCCCCTGAAAATAAGCCCTAGTGTGTCTTCTTGAGAAAAAATAAATATAAGGCAGAGTCTTATTTTGGGGGAAATACGGTATCAGGGGAAAAATATGCATCTCCTGAAACCTCCCTGCAGACACATTGGAAGACACAGTGTTCTTTTCCATGAAAGCAAGATCACCAAGTCTAAACCTAAAAAAACTGTTTAACACCAATATAATGTATCTAGAGATACATGTGGGCTCTGACTTTCTTATATATGCAACATTGAGAAGTGAGATCGATGTCTATTTCTCCATGGCTCACGATCAATGTATTTAAAATTTCAAACCATCCCGAGATATCACCTAACCCAGTGAGAATAGCCCACATCACAAAGTCCCAAAGCTGCAGATACTGGTGTGGATGTGGAGAGAAGGGGGAACTCTTTTGCACTGCTGTGGTATTGCAAACTAACACAGCTTCTTTGGAAAGAAGTCTGGAGAATTCTCAAAGAACTCAAATTAGACCTCCGATTGGATCCTGCATTCCCATTATGAGGCATCTACCCAGAAGAAAATAATTCATTTTACGATAAGGACATTTGCCCTAGACTGCTTATTGCAGCTCAATTTACATCCTCCAAGATGTAGTAACAAACAAATATCCATCAACCCACGAATGGATTAATAAACTGGTGTATGTATACCATGAAGCACTATTCAGCCATAAACACGGAAGACTTTACATCTGTTGTACTAACCTGGATGAAGTTGAAACACATTCTTCTTAGTAAAGTATCACAAGAATGGAAAAGCAAGTATCCAGTATACTCAATTCTAATATGAAGCTGATAGAAGCACTAATACCCCCTCACACAAGAGAAAAACTCAATTCAATTCAAGTTGGAGGGAGGAGGTAGGGAAAGAGGGAGGAGGGAGGGCATTGGTGAGCTCCACCTAATGGGCACAAATAAGGGTATTTGGCACACCTCCTGGGTGTGGGACCTCACTACACCAGAGACTTTACCTAACCAACACAAACATTGTAACTAATTGTGTGTACCCTCATGTTAATCTGAAATTTAAAAATACATATTCAAAAGTTCTGCTGTATCTGCCAAGTATACCAAGTATCTTAGGCCAGGCTCCCCAGAAGCAGACTGTAGGGGGAGATGGGGCTGCTAGGGGCTTATGAAGGACAAACCTCCAAGAAGCAAGGGAAAGAGGAAGAGGCAATCAAGGCACCATTTCTGGAAGATGTGTTAGACTTGAAAATCCATCACCACCTTCCCAACGAAGGAGCTAGGCTTTCATACTCAGCCCCTATAAGCACTGGCTAAGATCACCTCAGGGAATATCTACATGACTTCCCCCAGGAAGTTCTCTCTTCCCCTGTGGGCAAAGGGCCCCAGAAACCCAAGGGTAGTCCTGGGAGAAAGTAGCAGGGGAGAGCCTGGGAAGCAAAGTGCACAGAAGCCACAGGAGGAATGCTTCCAAGCAGTAGAAAGACTGGGGCCGCACTCCAGCCTGGGCAACATTGTGAGACCCCACCTCTTAAAAACAATTCTTCTAATTAAAAAAAAATTAATTTTTTTAATAAATAAAAAAATCTAGGGGGCTCCAGGCAAATCACTGAAAGTACATAGCATCTGTTCCACCCAGCTGTGTGGAAAGTGAACATTTTTGAAAATTTGAAAAGGTCTTCCTCTGGGTATTCCACAAATAGAGCTTAGTGGTCTTCATTCATTCCAGCCAGGTTACGTTCCCTGCAGCAATAAAGGAAGGTGGGTATTCTGGGATCAGCGTTCAAATCTTCACACCCAGCAAGGCCAACAGGCTGAGGCTGTCACACACTATTTGTCACAGGCTGGCCACTTTAACAGCACGGCTGAGCTATTCCATGGGGTTATTCACTCTAATCCTTGGCTGTGATAAGACATCCTAAAAAGATTAATCTTTTCTTGGATTATTGTCCAAAATGTTGATTATGAACCTAGCATTGATGAAATAGCATCAGTAGACACGCAATGTTTCTTTTTTGATCATTAAACTCATTACTTCAAATAATTTAGACGATGCTTCAAAGATACCATGATAAAGGGTGGTCTCCAAGGCCCAGGAACACGGTTTCTTTGCCGAGGCAGCACCCATAAACAAGAAGTGAGCACAATTTTTCTTTATTAAGGAGAAATTAACCTTGAAATTTGGCTTTCTCAGCTAAGTCATCTTTTCAGCCTTTGATTATAAAATCAGATTTGGAAATCATTTGTAATTTTCTCCCCAAGTGAAATTTTGGCAACACTCAGGTTCAAAGATTTCATGAAGCTCTTCAACAGCAAGAAGGTCTTGTTATTCTTTGTGATTTAGAGAAAAAAATATTTCAGGCATTATTTTCGTAACTCAGGTAGATTCCTGATTCTGGAAGCCAGCACTACTTAGCATCATATGCTAAGGAGAACTGTGCTTTAGAGTAGTGGTCCCCAGTGTTTTTGGCATCAGGGACCAGTTTCATGGAAGACAATTTTTCCACAGACTGGGGTGGTGGTGGTGAGGGGGTGGTTTGGGGAGAATTCAAGAGCATTACATCTCTACCTCACGTCGTCAGGCATTAGATTCTCATAAGGAATGCGCAACCTAGATCCCACTCATCACAGTTTACAGCTACATTCCAGCTCCTGTGAGAACCCGTGTTGCTGCTGATATGACAGGAGGCGGAGCTCAGGCAGTGATGTGAGTGATGGAGGCGGAGCTCAGGCAGCGATGTGAGTGACGGAGGCGGAGCTCAGGCAGCGATGTGAGTGATGGAGGCGGAGCTCAGGCAGCGATGTGAGTGATGGAGGCGGAGCTCAGGCAGTGATGTGAGTGATGGAGGCGGAACTCAGGCAGCCATGTGCGTGATGGAGGAGGAGCTCAGGCAGCGACGTGAGTGATGGGGAGCGGCTGAAAATACAGAGGAAGCTTAGCTCACTCACCCACTGCTCACTTCCCTCTGTACAACCCAGTTCCTAACAGGCCACAGAATGTTACCAGGTTTGTGGCCCTGAGTTGGGGACCACAGCCTTAGAAAGAGAAAGAAGGAAGGGGGAAGGAAGGAAGGAAACAAGGGAAGAAGGGAGGGAGGAAGGAAGGAAGGAAAGGAGGGAGGGAGGGAGAAAGGAGGAAAGGAGGAAGGGAGGGAGGGAGGGAGGAAAGAAGGAAGGGAGGGAGAGAGGGAGGGAGGAAGAAAGGAAGGAAGGAAGGAAGGAAGGAAGGAAGGAAGGAAGGAAGGAAGGAAGGAAGGAAATCTAATATTTTGTTGTTTGTGTAACCCAAATACATCTGAGCTGCTTCATGGCTATTCTTGCCATCTTCTCCTGTTCAACTGAAACAGTATGAAACCACAAAATAAAAGTCAGTGAACAGTAATTTTAATTATTTGTGCGTTATTGTAGTTTTTTTTAACTTTGTACATTGATGCATCTATGGGGTTGGGGGTACTGCTTCAATATACAATGTGAAGGGAGAGTATTCGGGGGGACCTCACCTAATGTGCATGATGCAATGGTACATTTCAAAACTATCAAGAAATAAGTATTGTAGTTTTTAAATGATAAAAATAATACATTATGTCAAAAAGACGCAGGAGTCAGCCTAAAAGAGCTCCCAGTGGCCAAAGGTGGAACAATCAAAGCAACGAACTAAGTGAAAATATTAAATAATATTTGATTATAACCTAAAGAATGAAAGAAACAACCATATGCCTACACTGATATTTACAAAAATTTGAACAATAACAAGTGAGGGAGGACAGAAGAATTCTGTTTAACAAATAGAGAAGAAATGAGGAAAACAGAAAGCCAGAAGAATTAAAATTAGTAAGTGAAAGCATAAGCTATAGGATACTCAGAAGAAATAGATTTGAAAGAAAGAATTTTCCCCCAGTGTTTGTTACTTACAAAAGGGCAAGTATCAGATTCACGGTGGGGAAAGCAGGCAGCTGCCACCTTAACCACACGATGAAGCTTGACATCACTAGTAATAGACATTTAACACCCTGTGCCCTCAATATTGTGTGCAGAGAAGGGCCTGTCACATCTGTGCCATTCTTCCCCCAAAATCCATAATCTCAATTTATTGGATCATGAGAAAACATCAGACAAACCAGGACTGAGGGACATTCTACAAAATACCTGACCCACACTCTTCAGAACTGTCAAACTGGTTAAAGATAAGAGAAGACCGTCGCAGATTGGAGGAGAAGACCCAGGACTCAGTGCCACGTGGGACCTTGGATGGAATCCTAGAACAGAATGAGGACATGAGTGGAAATCCAAACAAAGTCCATGGTTTACTCAACAGCACTGTTCCGGCATTGATTTCTTGGGTTGATGAGTCTGTCATGTTAACATTCGAGCAAGCCAGGCCTGGGGAATTATGAGAAAACCCTCTTTGCAATCCTCCTGTGCATCTGCAACTATTTCAAATTGTAGAAAGTGGCATGCTCATTGTAACAAGTCAAACCAAACAGGAGGTATCAAGGAAAACTTCACCCTCCCTTCCCCATTCCAGGCCCACCTCTCAAAGGGATCAGTTGTTGTTAACTTCATGGTTCCTTTTAAATACACAAACACACACACACACATTCTTTGAGTTCTTCCCTTTGTTGTTTTTATTTAGTGATTTTTTTTTTACATTGGACCATTGTGAAGAGCAAGCAAAATATTTATTAATATCGGTTTTTTAATTTTAGATTAATACAAGGGCACAATTAGGTTATAATGTTTGCATTTGTTAGGTAAAGTCCCTGTGTCAGACACCCAGGAAGTGCCATGAGCACTTATATCATGCCCATTAGCTGGAAGCACCCCAACCCCCCTCTCTCCTTTCCTCTCCCTCCTCCTTTCTTCTCCCTCCCCCCAACTGAAATTAAATTGAGTTTTTCTCTTGTGTGGATATGTATTAGTCAGTCTATTGGCTTCATATTAGTATTGAGTACATTGGATACTAACTTTTCCATTCTTGTTCTTGTGATACTTTATTAAGAAGAATGTGTTTCAACTCCACCCAGGTTAATACAAAAGACGTAAAGTCTCCATCTTTTAATGGCTGAATAGTATTCCATGGTATGCATATACCACAGCCTGTTATCCGTTCCTGGGGTGATGGGCACCTGGGTTGTTTCCACATCTAGACAATTGTAAATTGAGCTGTGATAAACAGTCTAGTGCAAATGTCCTTATGGTAAAATGTTTTTTTTTCTAGGTAGAAGCCTACTAATGGGATTGCAGGATCAAATGGGAGCTCTAGTTTGAGTCCTTTGAGGATTCTCCATACTTCTTTCCAAAGAGGCTGCATTACTTTACAGTGTTTTTTAAAAGCTCCAAGAGAGGATTCTACTGATGCAGGGTACTCATCAAAACATGCAGGGTCTCCTCTTCATGCCAACTCTGAGACTCTTACGGTCCCTACTCAAGAACCTCTCCTCTCTGTCTCTACCACGGTCCTGACCTCAGAGTTTGTAGCCCAAAGTGACTTCCTTCCTTGTTTATTCATCTCCACTCACTCCCCTGCACCCACTCCCTGCAATCCCCTGCTGATTCCATTCTCTGAGACCTTCTCCCCATCTTCACAGTGGGAATGAATTGAACCTTCCTGGCTCCTATAAAGGCCCTGGTCACCTCTTCAGCAGGAGCTTCACCACCAGGATCAAAAGCAAGCAAGCTCCTTCCTGGGGTGGCAGATAGGAACAAATCACTAAGTTTGGCTCAGATTTCCTTCAGGTCAAAAGGGCTGTGTGGTGGAATTGCTCAGCATTTTCAGATAGCACTCAATGGAAGAAATGACATCGACATCCCATTCTTTGCCATAAACATGAATCCCTACTTGAGATGAGCCTTGAAAATTACAGAGACGGAGGGGTTTCTTTATTTGTTGGTTGGTTGGTTGGTTTTTTGCTGCTGTGGTCTGCAGACAGCATCCTAAGAGAAGGGGGAGGGACACAGCAATGAGGAGGAGCGCTTACACCTTCAGGGAGATGAACAGCATCAGGCAGGGTCTGGGGGGGAGAAGAGTGCTCCCCGGAACCCAGTTACCCCGGGACCAACAAGTCACCATTCTGGTTCATCTCCCCAGACACAGACAGTTGTAACCTGCCCCAACATGCACACCATTTAGGGAACTTAAAGGCGGACCTCTATGTCCTAATTTTCATTTATGTTTAGCCAAAGCTAAAGGAAGTCTAACTCAAGGGAAGGGTCAAAAAGATCTCATCCAAATAATGGTGTAGCAAGTATCAAAATAATTTTTGATACTTCATTGTTGCAACCACACACACACACGCAAATTAACTCTTTTGCAAAAGTCAGTCCCTACCTGGTATGGCTGCTGTGAGAATCAAGGAGGTAATGAGTTTAAAGTGCCTAAGATACAGCCTAGAGCCTGGCCTTTTAAAAACCCTTCATCCTTCAAGGAAAAAATTACATAGACTATTTATCAAAATGTATACATTTGTGTGTGTATTTGAAATTTAGAAATGCTCTGGTTATCTGATAAAACATTTCTACAGAAATGCTTACCCATCCAATTTTGCTGGAAAAACAAGTTGACACAGCGTGACCAGGAGCCTCTCCAAGCATCGGCAGGTGCCTAGCAGGGGCCCCTGGAAAGTGATGATGGGGCCAGATTGCTCTCAGAGCACACCTGGAAATTTCTTGAAGCCAGAATATGAATCAGATTTTATTTTCCATTTGTAAAGCATCTCAGTGAGTGGAATGAGCTTTCCTTCTTTAAGAAACCCAGAAAGGGACGTAATTACACATCTTGAATAAGTAATCCACTGAGCTCACACACACCAGGTGTTCGCTTCCCTTGAATTAGTGGGAGTGGGCGAAATTAAATGGGTTTTACCAAATGATGAACCTGGGCCCAGAACTGTAAGGAAAGTGCTGTTATTGAGTTCTGTCATCAGTGTGGTATTTGAATTATGTGAATTAATCCCCCCAAGGGCGCTTCGAAAGAAATACCTGTACTGTGATTTTCTGAGAAATTAGGCTCAGAAAGGGAGGGCTTAGCAGTGTGTCACAGTAAAAATTGAATTATTTACTAAGGTGCCACAGATAGTGAGGGCAGAGCCAGGTGGCTTGGAATGTACACATTTGACCCTTTAAGCCGTGTGCTCCCCGGTGCCCCACAGACACTTAACCAATTTTCCTCATTCCTTTGTCCCTTCATTTATGTTATAATTTTTTTGAGCACTGATTTCATTCATTCCCAATGACATCGAATTACTTGTAAAGTTTTTTAGTCATCTCCTTTCCTTCTCAATCTTGCATTGCTCTCCTCATTTTACAAATGAGGAAACTGAGACTCCAGAAGTTTCTGGGAATAGTCCGGAATTCTTCGATACCTTCCTCTCAATACTCATGTGTCCCCATTTCTCTCTCTCTCTCTCACACATACAAACACAACCCAATCCTCTGGGGTTAGGGTCATTCTTTTGTTTCCTTTAATCACAGAAATCCCATGCATTAATTGTATAAAAACAGAAAATTGTTAAAGCTGTAATACCGAATAATTTCATTATCCAGTAAGCACACTCCTCCCAGTCAGCCGCTGTCCCCATGTCAGTGTATTTATAGGTGGCAGACTGGTGCACGAAAACCCAAACCACTCATATTTTTATTTGGTCAATACCGTGCATGGCAACAACAAAAACAAATAAAAGGGACCTTGTGAAATTCAAAAGCTTCTGCACCATCAAGGAAGCAATCAATAGAATGAATAGACAACCTGTAGAATGGGAGAAAATATTGGCATGCTACGTATCCAATAAAGGCTGATAACCAGAATCTACAAGGAACTCAAGCAAATCAGCAAGAAAAAAATCAAACAATCCCATTAAAAAGTAGGTAAAAGACAGGAACAGGAACAGAAACTTTTTAAAGGAAGACAAGCGTAATGGCCAACAAACATATGAAAAGAACGCTGGACATCTCTAATCATCACGTAAATGCAAATCAAAACCACAATGAGGGTGTGGCGCCTGTGACTCAACAGAGTAGGGTGCCGGCCCCATATGCAGGAGGTGGCGGGTTCAAACCCAGCACTGGCCAAAAACTGCAAAAAAACCCACTATGAGAGGCCTATATTAACAAATTTTCAGTTGCATTTTTCACTTGACTTTATAGCATTGGCCAGTTTCCCACGACATTGGAAACCTCTTTTAATAATTGTCATATAACATTCCATTTCAGATATGTGTGTACCTCAATCAATTTCTGACTTTTTACTATTATAAATAACTGTGATGATCTTTTTTAGATTTTTTAATTTGTTTTTTTTTCAGTGTATGTGTAACTCGAATGATTAGATCTCCCTTTTAAAGTTCCCAGTCCTAAGAATAATCACATTGATCCCCTTTGACTTTCATCCATGACCTGTGACCTCAGCTATAGTGGCTATGGCTTCTTAATAACATACCACTAAGTGACCAAGTGCCAGCTGTCTAAGTACAGGGCCTGAAGTGTATACCCCAGAGTCAGGGGATGTACCTGTCTGTGGAAGTGGAAGGAGGAAGCACCTGAGCCTGGTGCTGCCTGTCTCCTACCCTCTTCCTGCCCCTGGGCCCATCTCATCTGCCGTTCCTTCCACTCTCAGAGCTATACATTTACACTTACCCATTATGGTCAAATGTCACTTAATCTGGGAACTTCATCCTTTAGAACTTGACTCAGAATGTAGAAAGAATCCAAAAGAGCTTAAAAAGTCAATGTTATTGCTATCACCAAGTGCAAGCAGCACCAAAGCCTTCATTCACAGCCATGACTCATGTCTGTCACAGAACTTAATGAGATTATTTATCTGATTTTCTAGATCATAGTAAATTAGAAATAATGAATTAAGAGAGGGCAGACATTTGGGAGGCAGCTGACAGTAACAAGAAGTGGCAGTTGACTGAGAGAGAAGAAATGGAAAAGCTATATAAAGCATCTAGAAGACACAAAAGCCGCAGCAATCTGGGGCCAATTCTAATAGAGACATCATCTGGAAGAGGGAAGGGTGGAAAGAAATGTCAAAAAGGGGTGAGGGCCATGAGTGATCCCCACTATGACTTACTCGCTGAGCCAGGTCTCAACTTCCCAAAGCTCTGAGGAGTAAAATGACATGGCTGAGGACATACAGCAAGGTACCATTGGGCCAGGATGAGGACAGCATGGCTAAGTTCCCAGTCACTTTTCCCATTTCCTCTGGTTCCTGAATTCAGAGGTGCAAATGGCCTGGGGCAGCCCAGAGAAAGGAGTGCACCTGAGCTTGAGCTGAAAGACCAGATGTCTCCCTGGTCTGGGGCTCTGGGAGCTCCACAGGGGCAGGATGTGACCAGGCACCAGCGAGCCAACCAGGACCCCTGGCCCCTCAGCCAACCTTGGGCTCCACCTGCAGCCTGATTTGGATGAGTTTCTCTCCCCTAAACCCTAGCCCACACAGCTGTCAAATGAGGATTATAGACCCTGTTCTTCCTGCCTGTAGGCAATCTCGATGATTAAATTTTTTCAATGTGAAAGATCTTTAGAAATTTATTGCCGTGTGGGTGGTGAGCACAACAGAGGGGAAAAGATTGAACTGGCTGGCTCACAAAGACAAGATAAAGCTCCATATTGCACTTAATCATCCAGCCTGCCTGTGGGATTAGCCAGAAAGTTAGCTCGCTGACAAATCGGTTCCAGAGAAGCTCTGTCCTGAAGACAGCAAAAGGAAAACTCGGCTACAAAACAAATACCAACAGGTTACTCTATCAAAATTGGAAGCCTGGAGTTACATTTTTGCCAGGCAATTTTGCAATATGTTATTATTTTTACAGTTTGGGATTTTTTTTTTCCTGAGAGTTGTAGTCTTTATAAAGACTGGCCATGTGATTTTCACTTAGTTATGTTCAATTCCATGTGAGCTGTTGGGATGACTCTTACTTTGATTCTAATGGAGGCCACTCATGAACATCACCCCATCTCTGTTACAAAAAGTCAACTGAAAACCGACTGGATGCAAAAACTGAGGCCCAAAAGTGGTATAGGATTGGCCAACTGAGGGAAGGGAGTGACAATGACGAGATTCCAAACCCTCATTAACTTCAAAGACTGTGTAAGCATGATGGTGGCTCCAAGGAAGGGAAGAAATCTCAGAGCAAGGGGTGAGGGTAGGGGTGGCGGATACCTGGACCTTTTAATTGATAGTGACCATCTAGAGTTGGGTGAACATTCCATCTTCTTACTAAGGGACCTTTCTTTATTTGACGAGACATTGGGAACTGAGGACACAGAGTAAAAGAAGGGGAAAAGCAAACCACTATTCACTGGAAGTGTCCAAGGATTTGGAGAAAAAGGAAGAAAAGGAAAGAGAGAATGGAGATGAGATGGCCCCAAATGGGGGGTCTTAAAGGGCTCCATAAAAGCCTTGGAGGGTGGAAGGGGGTCACACAGAGATGTCCCCTGCCCAACTCATGGTTGTTATGTTGCAATCCGTCCTTTCCTTGGGCTCCTTCCAGATCTTCACAAGGGAGCATCTACCAACTTCACAAACATCCACACGTGCAAAGGATTTTAATCAGAAGCAGAATTAAGGTTTTAATTAAACCATTAAGTGGAATTAAGGTTTTAATTAATCCATCATTAATTGATCCATCAAGTACAAACTAGAGAAACTCGATGAAACCACGAGAACTAGAGCAGGAGCTGAGAGTCTGAAGTCACTGTAAGAAACGAATCTCTCCTAGAAACACACTGAGATTTGGGAGAGGGGTTCAGACGTCCATAGGGAATGGGGATGGGGCACGAAGTTAATATAATCTCCATGACAAGGGACAAGGGACTCCACCTCAGAGAATCTGTGTGTAAGAGGTAGTCTACAAAAAATAGAATGATAGTCAAATGTCTACAAGATTTTAACCTGCAGTGGAGGAAGCAAATATGTAAACAACAAGTCAGATGATCTTCCTAAGCGTCCTTAACTCACACCAGTCCCATTGATCAATCCCCTTTGGTTTTGCAAACATTGCCTGCTGGGGAATTCTCCACCTGTGATTCTAGCATGGAACTTGAGATGGATATATGGCAAGAACCAAATTTAAAGCTAATTCCATATAAGTATTATATCATATCTTCAGGAAAAACAGACATTTGAGTGATAGCTCTGAAAATTGAACATTATTTGTTCAATTCCCCACAGGTTATGGGGGACATTGCTCTGAAAATTGCTGCCACTGGAAACTGAATGTGGCCACCACTGCTACCCTCCTCTCCTCCAAACATCACCCTCTGATTGGAGGATTCCAAGTTATGTGCCCAACTTATGCTGATTGCAGGATCCTAGGTCATGTACCCCACCTTTAGCTGATTGGAAGATTCCAGGTCATGTGCCCACCCTTAGCCACAGGGAAGGCTGGGAAGCAAATAGCTGAGATTTTTATCAAAGGGTGACCAACTCCTCCTAATGTACCTGAGATGATCTTGGTTTTAAAACTGCAAGTCTGGCTAGGTATGATGATTTACACCTGTAATCCCAGCATTCTGAGAGGACAAGGTGGGAGGATTTTGAGTTCAGGAGGTCAAGACCAGACTGAGAAAGAGTGAGAATCATCTCCACTAAAAATAGAAAAACTAGTCAGGTGCTGTGGAGGCTGAGGAAGCTGAGGCAAGAGGATCGCCTGAGGCCAAGAATTTAAAGTTGCTGTGAACTATGATGCCATAGTACTCTACTCAGAGCACAGAGTGAGACTCTGTCTCAAAAAACACTGCAAGTCCCATGTCCTAGAAACCCCTCAGTCCCAGCCATGCTGAAACAATTGGTTACCTCTTGAGTAGGAGGTGGATGCTAGACTCTGAGGCAGAGGATGATGTTCCAAACATAGGATGATAGTTCAGATTCTGAGAAGCCAAAAATTACAAATTCCCACAACATTCACCTAAAGAGTCCAGAAGAACTTCAGTCCTAATGAATTTCCAGAAGAAAAGAGAGCTGCACAAAGGCAAGGAACTAGGCTAAGTGAACTCTGAGCTTTCTCTCAGCTTTGGAATTGAAGAATTTCAAAGCATGAGGATTTTTTAATCCTGAGAGGCCATTTAGACTATTTCCAATGATCTATCAATTCTTGCAAGCACGTGAAGGATTATATAGAACTTTTATAAATGAGCTCCCCCACTGCTAGGGGCTGAACCAAAATGAAATGTAATAAAAATGAAAAAAATAACACTATTTTTCATTCCACTGGGATAAATGGGATGATTAAAGAGGATAAAAATCACTTGCCAAAAAGTAAGCCTCACCCAGCAAAGTCTTCCTGGGATCCAAAATTGCCAATGCAAAGAGACATTGGTACATGCACAAGGGGTATATCACCAACAAGCTTTCTTCTTGCTCTGTTAAGGAGGTCCTCTCCCATACCTGGACCCCATGACAAGGAATAAGCATAGGACCCTAATCTGGCCAATATCAGATCACATTGCCCAGACCCAACTCTCATTACCAAAGCCAAGCCAATCAGACCCTCCCTTGGGATTGCCCACTTTGGAGCTGGGACAGAAGGAACCTCCCCTGGTGCCAGAGAAACTTAAAGCTAAGGCCTGAGTGGCCATCTTCTCTGCTCAATGGACAAGGCCTACTGGCAGCAGGTAGAAATAGAGCTTTTTGGAGATTAGCATAGACCTGGGAGAGATGGGGAGGGAGAGACAGACAGACAAAGACAGAGAGAAAGTATCCTGATGGCATCGAACCCCTACTCCAGTCTCTGAGGCCCTCCCTCCCGCAGACTACTCCTCATCCCTTCTTGGCCACATGAGCCCAAAAATCCCCTTGCTTCTGATTAAATTTCTTTACTAACATGCAAACTAAGGTATATGAGTTGTAAGGGTGCCAGTAATCAATTATTAGAACAGTTGTGCCCTAGGAATTGCTCTGGAAATAATGACAAAAGAGTTCAGCCAGTTTGAATAGCATTCCCATTCAGCTTGCTTTTGTTAACCTCGCTGAAACTGAGTCACCTTGCTATAAAATGTGTCCATAAATAGATTCATCTTTTGAGGGTTGTTGTGTGATTTCAGTGGGAGACTTCATGGGAAGTCCTTCCAGCTTGAACATTTAGTGGTTTTTAAGTGATAACCCAAACTCTTCAGGGGAGACAGCTGAAGGTCAGAGAAGTCAGCGGCCCTCTGGGCTCACACAGCTAGAAAGGCCAGGGGACTCAAAGTTCACTGCTCCATCTACTCTAGCACAAACTTGAAGGAGAATGGTGTCCAAGTGATGTTTTGGCACCACTAGAAGAAACTAATGAACTGACAAAAGACAAAAATCAGTGATTATATTGAAAGTCACATGCTAAGAGTAGTTGTTGGTATGAATCAGTAGTTTCCTTGACCAAATAGGCAGTGGTGAGTAGACAAAGCCAGACCTACCTGGGGCCCAGGGAACCCTGAAGAATACCTCAAGGACTTGGGAGGTGGAGTCCCACAGGTTGTACCCAAAGATCATTTCTTTTGCAGTGACTAGCAGTTGCAACAGAGCTCACTGTTGGCTTGAGGGATGCCTATGTGGCTGATCTTCAGCTCAACGAGAGAAAAGGATGGAGAATAAAAGGGGAAACAAGGTGCAAAAGAGGGAAGAACGCCAAACTGAACAGTTGGCACTGGACTTAGATTTCAGGCCCTTAGAAACTCATCCCTGCCTAGAATGCAGACTGAATCTTAAGCCAATTCATTTCTTTGCAAATGAAACTTCCAATATTTCAAGTGCTCAGCCTCTGGTAATGCCAATAAGTTAGAGGTACACAGAGTTATATGATTATAGTTTCAGTTTAAAACTATACTGATCTGGGGGAATAACATTCCCACAGGCAAACAAACAAACTTCTCAGAGTAATAGCTATATAAAGGGTTTATGAAAATAATCATAATGGTAAGACAATGTACAAAAGACAGGAGGAGAAAAGTTCTCTGGGAGGCAATAAAAATAACAAAACAGAAAAAAATTGGCATCGAGGGCAGAGCAAGATGCCAGACCAGAAGGATCATTTAGCTGAGCTCTCCTAGAACGACTGGGGAAATAACTAGGTTCTAGGAAAGAACCACTATTCTCTCCTATAACCCAGCCACACCTTGCATTGGGGACCTTACCCAGAGTTATAGCTCAGAGAGCACAGTGAGAAGGTGGTGAGTTGGATACAGGGTATGAGGTGGAGTGGTAGAAATCTGATGAATTAGACAAGTGGCTATAACTCACCAGGATAGACTGGCTCCCCATAGAGATCCAAGACAAAAGGAAGCCTTTCCAGAGTTTTCAATTGTTGGGGGAAGTTGCGCATTGAGTGGAAAGCTTGGAAGAGTGGATGGACTTTAATAGTATACAGCAACCATATTTGAATGCTGATTGGAGTGGATTTGCATAGGTTTGGTGGCTGGCAAGACAGCCATATTGAGGTCTCAGTGGCCAGGGAGCTGTCATTGTGGGAAGGTCATCAGATGGTCTTAGCAGGGGCCTAATGCACCACTGCCTAAATTCCACCTGCCAGGAACAGAACTCCACTCTTAGGACAGGCTGAGGGACTCCCATACCCCACAGGAACTGGAGTCAGGGGGCACTATGAGACCTCCCCCTGAAGGATTCTTGTGAGCTTTAAGATCCCAACCTGGCAGGGTCTAAATGCTAAGGAAACAATCAGGCAATCACTGAAGGTTACTAAGTTAGGAATAAGGACCATAGAAGTTTCTGGCTGTGTTCTCTATCTCCTAAAAACCTGTAGTGCCACTGGGTGTCTGGGAGATATATTGCAACATATTGTCAAAAAGAGCAAGGACTGCTGTTTTCTTGGCCACAAGGAAGAGTTTGGCTTTGCTCAGGCTGAGGCCACTTCAAGACCTAAGCTCTGAAACAAAGTAATTTGAAGTGAAGGAGGCAGTGAGAAGGAAAAAGGAGGATTAAAAATGTGAACAAGAAGAAAGAACACATGAGGAAGAACCAACAGAAAAATTCAGGCAATATGAAAAACCAAATTAGAGCAACTCCCCCAAGAGACCATGAGGCAGCTACAGCAGAAGACTCTACCTATAAAGAATTAATGGATTTGGCATAAAGAGACTTTAAAATATGGATGATAATGACAATAAAAGGAATGGACAAGAAAATGGAAAGACAGAATCAAAAGTCAGAAGAAAGTTATGTAGAATATAGAAAGGATATGGCAGAGTTTAAGGAAATGAAGGAGAAAATCAGGGATGGTAAAGATGCAGTAGAAAGCATCAAAAATAGGTTAGACCACGGAGAAGAAAGAACCTCAGAGCTAGAGGATAAAGTTTTTTAGTTAACCCAGGTAATTAAAGAGGCAGAAAAGAAGAGAGAGAAGGCAGAACAGATGCTTAGAGAACTATGAGACTCCATGAAGCATTCAAACATACAAATAATGGGGATTACTGAAAGAGCAGAATAGTGTCCCAAAGGAATGGAAGCCCTACTGGAGACTATCATAAATGAAAACTTCCCAAGTTTTACTAAAGACCCCAACACAGTCTTTTCAGATGGATATGGAACCCCAGGTCATCTCAACTCAAACAAGACCATTATAATGAACCTGTTCAAAGTCAAGATGAAAGAAAAAATTCTGCAAGCAACCAGGAGTAAGCATCAGCTGACCTACACAGGTAGAGCCATTAGGATGACAGCAGGCTTTTCTTTTTTATTTTATTTATTTATTTATTTATTTTTGAGACAGAGTCTCACTCTGTCACTCTCAGTAGAGTGCTATAGTGTCACAGCTCATAGCAACCTCCAACTCTTGGGCTTAAGCAATTCTCTTGCCTCAACCTCCCAAGTAGCTGGGACTACAGGTGCCCACCACAACACCTGGCTATTTTTTGTTGCAGTTGCCACTGCTGTTTTAGCTGGCCAGGGCCAGGTTCAAACCCGCCACCCTGGGTATATGGGACCAGTGCCCTAGCCAACTGAGTCACAGGCACTGCCTGACAGCAGACTTTTCAATTGAAACTTTCCAAGCCCGAAGAGAATGGTCATCCACCTTCAACATTCTTAAACAAAACAATTCAGCCCTTAGTTCTGTGTCCTGCTAAACTAAGGATACAGAATTGATGGAGACATCAAATCTTTTGCAGATACACAGCACTGAGAAAATTCACCACAAAAAGACCAGCTCTACAGGAACTACTTAGACCTGTTTTCAACACTGACCATCACAATGGACCACCAGCAAAGTAAACACCCAGAAGCTAAAGGTCAAAACTTAGCTCTCACAATAGTGCAAAGGATAAAACTACACAACCAACTTTCATAAAATAAGATGAATAGAACTCCACCACACTTACCAGTTCTCTCATAAATGTCAATGGACTGAATTCACCACTGAAGAGTCACAGGCTCGCTGATTGAATATTAAAAACACAAGCTATCCATATACTATCTCCAAGAGACACATCTAGCCTTGAAGGAGAAATCAAGACAAAGGGTTAAGGGATGAAAACCTTATTTCAAGCAAATGGAAATCAGAAGAAAGGAGGAGTTGCAATCTTATTTTCAGATTCAATACAAAAGACAAAGATGGACACTTTATACTGATCAAAGAAACAATACAACAAGAAGACATCTCAATTTTAAATATTTGTGCACCCAAATTAAAGGCTCCCAGATTTATGAAACAGACCTTGATGGGTCTGAGCAATATGACATCCCATAACACCATCATAACAGGGGATTTTAATACCACTCTGACAGAACTGGACAGATCCTCTAAACAGAAACTAAACAAAGATACAAATGACTTAAATGTGACCCTACAACAAACAAGATTATTAACATATACAGAACACACCATCCCAAAGAGAAAGAATATACAATTTTCTCGTCAGTCCATGATACCTACTCCAAAATTAACCACACCCCAGGATACAAATCAAATCTCAGCAAAATTAAAATAATAGAAATTACACCTTTTGTCTTCTCAGACCAGAAAGAACTAAAGGTCGAACTCAACTCCAACAAAAACATTCATCCCCACACAAAGACTTGGAAATTAAACAGCCTTTTATACTCAATGATAGTTGGGTTCAGGAAGAGATAAAAGAGGAAATCATTAAACTCCTCAAACATAACAACACTGAAGACACAAGTTACCAGAACACATAGGATACAGCAAAAGCAGTCTTAAGAGGGAAATTTATCACATTAGATGCCTATATTCAAAAAACAGAAAGAGAGTGCATCAAAAACTTATAAACATCTTATGGAGTTGGAAAAAGAAGAACAGTCTAATCCCAAACCCAGAAGAAGAAAAGAAATAACCAAAAGTAAATAAGAGATTAACGAAATTGAAAACAAAAGAATCATTCAGAAAATTAACAAAACAAAAAGTTATTTTTTTGAAAAAATAAATAAAATTGATAAACCTTTGGCCAGATTAACTAGAATCAGAAAAGTAAAATCTCTAGTAACCTCAATCAGAAATGATAAAGGGGGAATAATAACAGATGCCACTGAGATACAAGAGATCATCTCTAAGTACTGTAAGAAACTCTGTGCCCAGAAATTTGACAATGTAGAGGGAATGGATCAATACCCAAATCACACCCTCTCTTTAGTCTTAACCAAGAAGAAATAGATCTCTTGAACAGACCAATTTTTGTGATTAAAGAAACAATAAAAAATGTCCCAACAAAAAAAAATGCCCTTGTCCAGATGGCTTCACACCAGAATTCTATTAAATCTTCAAAAAAGAGTTTATACCCATACTGCAGAAATTATTTCAAAAAGTTGAGAAGGATGGAATCCTTCAACACATTCTACAAAGCAAACATCACCCTGATACCAAAACCAGGAAAAGACCCAACTAAAAGGAAGAATTTCAGACCAATTTCACTAATGAATATAGTTGTAAAACTTCTCAATGAAATCCTCGCTAATAGATTACAGCTACACATTTTAAAGTCATTCAACTCCCACGGGTATCTCAGGCGAACCAATGACAGGCGCTGGGGGCGTGGCACCTGCGCAGCAGTTTGAGTAAGCGCTGCGCGATTGGCTGAGGGGTCAGGCGGCCACGCGGGGCCTGTGTGAATTGAAGTGACCGAGGGAGCGGCTGTTGAAGGAAGGAGTAAATATGAAAAAGGTGTCAAAATGACATCCAGATTTAGGAAAACATATGACAGAAAAGGAGGAAATGGCCGTCCAAAGTTTGATGAAGTCTTCTCCGGCAAACGGACCACCCTTAGCACAAAATGGGGAGAGACCACATTTATGGCTAAATTAGGGCAAAAGAGGCCCAATTTCAAATCAGATATCCAAGAAATTCTAAAAAAACCTAAAGTGGAAGAAGAAAATACTGGCGATCCTTTTGGATTTCATAGTGATGACGCGTCTCTACCAGTTTCTTCCAAGAATTTAGCCCAGAGTAAGGGTTCCTCTTATTCAGAATCTAGTACAGCTGCTCAGCAGGAAGGAGTCACTTCAGTGCTTGAAGCTAATAGCCAAACGAGTCATTGGGTGGGTGAAGACAGTGATGTCTCTGATAAATGCTTACCTTTGGAGGAGACCTTGCTTGGAAAAGAAAAGAGCACAAACAGAACCTTAGAAGATGATGCATACATAAGTAGCCGTGCTAAGTTAATGACTTCAGTTAAGGTGGAGAATTTGCATGAAGAATACGAAAAGAATAGCCACTATAGTCACAGAAATGCTGAAGACAGCACTGAGAAACCCAAGGCAGAAACTACAGTGGCCTCTGGGTATAAAACTGATGAAATCAAGGAAACAAATGATACTTGGAACTCCCAGTTTGGGAAAAGGTTTGAATCACCATCAGAAATATCTCCAGTCAAGGGATCTGTGAGAACTGGTTTGTATGAATGGGATAATGATTTTGAAGATATCAAATCAGAAGATTGTATCTTAAGTTTGGATAATGATCCCCTTTTGGAGATGAAGGATGAGGATTTTAAAAGTCGACTGGAAAATCTAAATGAAGCCACTGCAGAAAACATTTTGCAAAGGGTTCTTAGGCCACGCAACTGTAGGACGTACTGTAGGGCGAATAAAGCAAAATCCTCACAGGGAGCCTCACATTTGGGTAAGCTAATGAATGGCACCAGTCAGGCCTTAGCCAAAGTGAACAGTGAATCAAGTAAAGATGGCCTGAATTCAGCAAAAAAAGGCGGTGTAAGTTGTGGGACCAGTTTTAGAAGGACGGTTGGACGGACTAAAGACTACACTCTTTTACATCCATCTTGCTTGTCAGTTCGTAATGTTACTCTACAGGATACTATGGAAGGAAGCCTGGATGAGTTCACTGCAGCCGCTCCTGCAGATCTGGGAAAAGCTGGTCATCTCAGAAAAAAGGCAGATATTGCAACTTCTAAGACCACTACTAGAGTTCGACCTAGTAATGCTAAATCCAAAAAGGATGTTAAACTGGAATGTTTTGGTTTTGAAGATCATGATGCAGAAGGTTCTGGAAGTTCTAATTACAAAATTAAATATTTTGGCTTTGATGATCTCACTGAAAATGAAGATGATGAAGATGATGACTGTCAAATGAAAAGAAAGACAAGCAAAAAAGGAACTAAAACAGCTCCATCACCCTCCTTACAACCTCCTCCAGAAAATAATGAGGATCCCCAGGGCAGTCGGTCTAGTACTAGTAAGGCACAAAACTTCGATTTTACAGAAGACTTGCCTGCTGTGCCTGAAAGTGTGAAGAAGCCCGTAAATAAACAAAGAGACAAATCAAAAGAAAATACCAGAAAGATTTTTAGTGGCCCCAAATGGTCACCTACAAAAGCTGTCTATAATGCCAGACATTGGAACCATCCAGATTCAGAAGAACTGCCTGGACCACCAGTACTAAAACCTCAGAGTGTCACATTATATACCATTGTTCAGCATGTGAAGCAATTCAATGACGTGGTGGAATTTGGTGAAAATCAAGAGTTCACTGATGACATTGAATATTTGTTAAGTGGCTTAAAGAGCACTCAGCCTCTAAACACACGTTGCCTGAGTGTTATTAGCTTGGCTACTAAGTGTGCCATGCCCAGTTTCCGAATGCACCTGAGAGCACATGGAATGGTAGCAATGGTCTTTAAAACCTTGGATGATTCTCAGCACCATCAGAATCTTTCCCTCTGTACAGCTGCCCTTCTGTACATACTGAGTAGAGATCGCCTGAACATGGATCTTGATAAAGCTAGCTTAGATCTGATGATTCAACTTTTAGAACTGGAACAAGATGCTTCGCCTGCTAAGCTACTGAATGAAAAGGACATGAACAAAATTAAAGAAAAAGTCCGAAGACTCTGTGAAACTGTGCACAACAAGCATCTTGATCTAGAAAACATAACGACTAGGCATTTAGCTATGGAGACGTTATTGTCCCTCACTTCCAAACGAGCAGGAGACTGGTTTAAAGAAGAACTGCGGCTTTTGGGTGGTCTGGATCATATTGTAGATAAAGTGAAAGAATGTGTGGATCATTTAAGTAGGCATGAGGATGAAGACAAACTGGTAGCTTCCCTATGGGGAGCAGAGAGATGTTTACGAGTTTTAGAAAATGTAACAGAGCTTAATCCAGAGAATCAAAGCTACTTGATAGCATATAAAGACTCGCAACTCATTGCTTCATCAGCTAAAGCATTACAACATTGTGAAGAACTGATTCAGCAGCGTAACCGTGCTGAAGATAGCATATGCTTAGCGGACAGTAAACCTCTGCCTAACCACGTGGGCAAAGCAGTGGAGGACTGCATGAGGGCCATCTTTGGGGTGTTGCTTAATTTAACTAATGATAATGAGTGGGGCGGCACCAAGACTGGAGAACAGGATGGCCTCATAGGTACCACAATGAACTGTGTGCTTCAGCTTCCCAAGTACCTACCTCAGGGGCAGAGATTTGATATTCGAGTGCTGGGCCTATGTCTCCTGATAAATCTAATGGAGCGGAGCGCTCGGAATCGGCACTGTCTCCTCAACATGGAAACATCGTGTCCTTTTGATTCTTCCTTCTCTAGTGGAGAAGAAAATGATAGTCTGAGGATACCTGGACAAGTTCACGCTGTTCAGGCTTTAGTGCAGCTATTTCTTGAGCGGCAGCGAGCAGCCCAGTTGGCAGAAAGTAAAACAGATGAGTTGATCAAAGATGCTCCCGCCACTCAGCATAAGAGTGGAGAGTGGCAAGAAACCAGTGGCAAAATACAGTGGGTGTCAACTGAAAAAACTGATGGCACAGAAGAGATACGTAAGAAGGAGGAAGAGGATGAAGAACCTGACCTCAATGCAGCCCTTCAGCAGGCTGACAAACACATGGAAGATTGCATCGTGGCCTCCTACACGGCACTACTCCTCGGGTGTCTCTGCCAGCAAAGTCCCATCAGTGTGACCACTGTGCGGAAATATCTGCCGGGAGGAGACTTTTCAATAATGACAGAGATGCTCCAAAAGTTCTTGAGCTTCATGAATCTGACTCGTGCTGTGGGAACAACAGGCCAGAAGTCTATCTCCAGAGTGATTGAATATTTGGAACATTGCTAGCTGCTTTCCCTTTACTTCAGGTGCCTGGTTATGCTGGAGCTATTTTTAGACAAAAGTCATGAAGGAAGTCCTTGAAGATATACCAAGAACGTTCGTCAGTGTCATTCGTGTTTGGGTTTTTAAACCCACCTGATTTCTTCGTCATGCATCCTGCATTTGCTAAATGACAGTTACTACGTCAATCTGCAACTATCAGAAATGAGGGGAAAGGTTCAGGCTGTTAACAATTCCGTGCAGTATTTAAATACGTTTGCCTTGGCAGAGTTTATACCCTCCCCTTGTTTTCTTGCCTTACTCTCGGCAAGGTTGAAAGGGAGAATTTGAGCTGCTGTTCGTGCAACTGCCAACTGCCGTGTAGGTTGAGCCACTGTTGTCATGCCAGCCAGGTGCAAAGGCAGCTTAGGCCACTGAGGTAGCGAATATTCTGAGGACATTCTAGACAACAGCTTAGTTCCTTTTTCAGGCTCATTTGCTTTTGCCTTTTTGTTGAATGATTCCAACCGTAAATAAAGCTTTTCCTACCTTTGTGAATTTTGTGGTCGTTGTTCCCTGAACTACTGTTTATATTTAAAATTAGATGGAATCCAAAGATACAAGGGATTAATAGTATATATTTTAATTCTTGATTAGGTTTGGGTTATTGGACTATTTTTCACTTTTGTGACCACAACCATATCCAATATCATACCATAATGTGTCATAACTGTAGACACAAGAGAACAAATAGCAGTTGAGGGAATATTGTATTGTGCCCTGTTAAAGGAATAACCAAAATATACAAGCCCAGGGTAGTTTACACTTAACGCTAGGGAGGCTCTTGAAACATTATTCAGTTTTGAGGGAGGATTCTCCAGATATATTTTCTAATGTTCAATACAATCAATATAAGGAAGCTAAAACGCCCATGTGGAGTTCATGCTTCCAGATAACAGGTATATTCTTCTATAGAATGACAGGGTCAATTGCATAAACACAAAGCCTGAACTTTTTTCATTCAGATTCTTTGTTCATAAAACGATTGTTTGAAAAGAACAGTTATGGACCGCACAAAACATTTTATAGGTGTAGTTTTATGATGTCACAAATTTTTCTTTCACTAATTATTCAGACCGCTGGTTATACGGTTCTTTTTTTTTTTTTCTTTTTTTATTGATTGGGCCTGAATACAGGCTTTCCAGAGATACATTTCATTAATACTTTCAAATACTCTTCAGGGAGTTACATTATGTTTCGCATTGGATTTATAAAACTTAAGGCCATAAAAATTTTGGTTTGGTGTGTATTGGGGAAAGTAGCTTAAAGTCTAATTTTTACCCATTTAGACTTTGTTATTTCCTTGTATGAAGTGACAAATCGGGGCTCTTGTATCAGTGCCAGCAGTAATGTTTTTTAATGCAGTGGCTGCCTTCTCTTGTCTTCCAAATTTTTGACAATGCAGATTGTTGGGAAATCTATAAAGAAGCAACTGATTCCAGGCAAATTGTTTCCTTCTTCCCTTCTACCCACCCCAACCCCTACCGGTCACTTTTTAAGAACATAGTATACCAGGGTAACATGGGAGAGATTGAAATTGTATTTGCCTTGAGTATAAAAGCTAGCTTACCAAACTATTTTCAAAGCATATCAGTAAATGATACCCATAAAATTAAGTTAGTTAGATATGTTTTTGCTTAATTATTTTAAAGTACATTGGCATTTATTAATCATTCATTGGCTTTAGGAAAAGAAATAGATTGGGTAAAACTGACTTGTCTCAGAGGGTGAGACTATTAGGAAGCATTTGGATGAGAACAGTCAGGGTGAGCTACATTTTTCTGTAACACCGGTAACCATTTTGAGAATCTCAGTGTTTAACAGTTTTTTGTTTTGTTTCTTAAATAGTAACTAATTGTCAAGCACTGATAGAGACACAGATTTTGATGGGGGAAGCAGTGGGGGAGATGGCACCTCACTGACTTTTGCAGTGCATTTGTGTGCTTTTAACCCTCAGAGAACTCTGCATTTAAGGGGGAAGGGGAGACGAAAGGAGGGAAGGTATTTGGAAGGACCTAACCTAATATGCATGATGCAATGGTACATTTCAAAACTATTAAGAAAAGAATATAATAAAAAAAAAATTCCACTCAATAAAAAAATGCACATTCTTTTCAGGAACATTGCAAATAGAACACTTACCAACATAGATTGTATCCTGTGCCATAAAAGAAGTTTTGATCAATTTAAAAAAGAATCCAGTCATACAAAATATATTCTCTGATTATAAGAGTATTTAATTAGATATTGACAATAGAAAGATATCTGAAAAATCTCCAAATATTTGGAACCAACACAATTATAATTAAATCATGGATGAAACAAGAAATCAAGAGATAAATTAACATTTTGAACTGAATGAAAATAAAAACACAATAGAATAAAAAAAAGAAAAGAATATAATTGTGATGGATGTGTTAGTTCAATGTAAGCATCTCACATTGTATATCAAATCAGTGCACTGAACCCCATAAATGCATCAATGTACACAGTTATGATTTAATAAAAACAAAAATTTTTTAAATAAAAAATAGAAAAAAGTAAAAAAAGAAGAACTCTTCATTTAGGGTACTTGAGGCTGACTTGCAAATTAAAGTTTTAAAGTAACTTCTTTTTTCCATTGTAAATATTTCTGTAAATAATACCTATTGGACATTAGAACAGTAGAGTACTTTTCTGAATCCAATTCTATTTTTATTTTATACAATATTTCTCAGCTGTGATCTTTGGGGCAAAAGCCAATGGTAGGAAAAAAATAGTTTGTACCAGTTTCATGAAGTATATCTTTGGTTTTTGTAAATAATGTTAACTCAAATAAAATTGCTACTTTCAATATAAAAAAAAAAAAATCATTCATCACAAGGGATGAAAGTCCCTTTCAACCCAGGGATGAAAGTCTGGTTTAACATACACAAGTCCATAAATGTAATTCACCATATCAACAGAAGCAAAAACAAAGACCATATGATCCTCTCAATAGATGTAGAAAAAGCATTCGATAAAATTCAGCATTCCTCTCTAATTAGAACACTTGAGAACATAGGCATAGGTGGCACATTTCTGAGTCCAATCAAAGCCATTTATGACAAATCCATAGCTAATATTATACAGAATGGAATAAAACTGAAAGGTTTTCCACTTAGAACTGGAACCAGACAAGGTTGTCCTCTACTGCCACTATTATTCAATATAGTGCTAGAAGTTCTAGCCAATACAAGAGAAGGAAATAAAGGATATCCAAATGGGGACAGAGGTCAAACTCTCGTGCTTTGCCCACAATATGATCTTATAGAGAACCCCAAAGACTCAACCACGAGACTCCTGGAAGTGCTAAAAAAAAAAAAATACTGCAATGTCTCAGGATATAAAATCAGTGTATATGCCAAGAATAGCCAAGATAAAAAGCTAGTCAAGGACACAGTTCCCTTCACAGTAGCTTTAAAAAAAAAAAAAGAAAGAAATACATAAACAAAAGAGGTGAGGACTTCTACAACAAAAATTACAAAACTCTAAAAATAAAAAAATAGAAGATATTAACAAATGGAAGAACATACCATGCTCCTGGCTGGGAAGAATCAACATTGTCAAAATGTGTATACTTCCCAAAGCAATCTACAGATTGAGGGCAATTCCCATTAAAATACCGTCATCATACTTTCAAGGTTTGGAAAAAATGATTCTTCATTTTGTATGGAACCAGAATAAACCCTGTATAGCCAAGGCAATTCTTAGTATTAATAACAAAGCCAAGGGTATCACCCTATCAGACTTTTGTCTATACTACGAGGCCATAGTGATCAAAACAGCATGGTATTGGCACAAAAATAGAGACATTGACATTTGGAACTGAATAGAAAACCATGAGATGAAACTAACATCTTACAGACACCTGATCTTTGATAAACCAAACAAGAACATACACTGGGGGAAAAAAAATCTCTATTCGGTATATGGTGTTAGGAGAACTGGATAACCACATGTAAAAGACTGAAACTGGACCCACACCTCTCACCACTTACAAAAAGTGATTCAGGATGGATAAAAGATTTAAATCTAAGGCATGAAACAATAAAAATCCTCAAAGAAAGTGTGAGGAAAACACTTAAAGATGTCAGCCTAGGGAAAGATTTTATGAGGAAGATTCACAAAATGCCCAACAAAAAAATTAATTGATATGCTGTGACTCAACAGTGATTACAGGTTCCACAGAAGATCACAACAACAAAAATAAACAAATGGGACTTAAACTGAAAAGCTTCTATACAACTAAGGAAACAACAACCAAAGCAAATGGACAACCTTCAGAATGGGAAAAGAAATTTTCATATCATGAATCAGTCAAAAGCTTGATAACTAGGATCTGTAGAGAACTCAAATTAATCAACAAAAAAGACCAAACAACCCCACATATCACTGGGCAAGCTACATGAATCAAACCTTCTCTAAAAAAGACAGATGAATGGCTAACAAACATATGTAAGGCCCATCATCCCTAGTCAATAGAGAAATGCAAATCAAAACTTCCCTGAGATATCATCTAACCCCAGTGCAAACAGCCCACATCACAAAGTCTCAAAGCTGCAGATGCTGGTGTGGATGTGGAGAGAAGGAAACACTTTTCACTACTAGTAGGACTGAAAACTAATACATCCTTTTTAGAAGGAAGTACGGAGAATCTTCAAAGAACTCATGTTCTCGTAAAAAATGTCTATACTTCCCAAAGCAATCTACAGATTCAGTGCAATTCCCATTAAAATACCATCATCATACTTTCAAAGTTTGGAAAAAGTGATTCTTCATTTTGTATGGAACCAGAATAAACCCTGTATAGCCAGGGCAATTCTTAGTAATAAAAACAAAACCAGGGGTATCACCCTACCAGTCTTTTGTCTATACTACAAGGCCATAGTGATCAAAACAGCATGGTACTGGCATGATACCTCCTATTTGATCCTGCAATCCCATTAGTGGCCATCTACCCAGAAGAAAAAAATCCTTTTGTCATAAGGACATTTGGACTAGACTATTTATTGCAGCTCAATTTACAATTGCCAAAATGTGCAAACAGCCTAAAAACCCACCAACCCAGGAAGGGATTACTCAGCTGTGGTATATATATACCATGGAATACTATTCAGCCACTAATAGATGGGGACTTTACATCTTTTATATTAACCTGTATGGAGGTGAAACACATTCTTCTTAGTAAAACGTCACAAGAACAGAGAAGCAAGAATCCAATGTTACTCAGTTCTAATATGAAGGCAGTAGATGAGCTAATATGGGGGGGAGGTAGGAGAATGAGGGAGTGGGGAGAGGGGCAGCGGGAGGGGGATGAGGGTCATGGTGTATGGCACACCTCTTGGGAGGAGGACACAATTGTAAGAGGGACTTTATCTAACAAATGCTATCAGTATAACCTAATTCTTTGTACCCTCAATGAATCCCAAACAACACAAAATACATATATTTGGCATTAGCAATTACCAAAGAAATGCAAGTACAAACAATGATGTGACACAGGATAGCTACAAAATTAGCAAGCATGACAATGATAATTCCCAATGCAAACAAGGTTTGGGGGAAACTGGTAAGTTTAAATATTGCAGAGTATTTCAGAAAGTAATTTGGAAAGTAAGTTTCTTGAGCCATCGAATGATTGATACGCTGTGACCCAACAATGATTATACGCTCCACAGAATTTTTTCTAAAATAATCCAAAAGCCAAATTCCCAAAGATGTTGGCATGGCAGCCTAATTTAATGGCACCTCAAAAAAGTTCAGAAAACAACGTCAGTGTCCACGTTATGGAAACTGAGCTATAATATGTCCACCTAATGAAATACTTGGGAGCCATCTAAAATGACAATTTTGAAGACTATATAACAACTTAGAAACTAGTTTTAATAAGTGTGGTGGCAAAAACAGTGTATAGAGCTTGAAATTATAATAATGGAAAATTTGTATTTTCTCAGGAGTACAAGAGTATGAGAAGCTTAGGATGATGAAAAGTGCTATAACCTGTAGGGTACCAGAGAATGGTGATCTTTTTGCCTCAGTCATCAAAGAACCTACGGTAGTGTAGTTATCTCTCTCTGTATGCAATCGGGGGTATTAATAAAATAATATATGAGCAGAATCCTCCTGTACGGTGTTGCCTCAGCCTATGTTCTTCTTCTCTCTTCAGTTCAGGGTTCTAGAAGGGTGTGACCTGCAGAATAGGCAGCTGCCTGAGGAGCCTGGACGGAGGGTGAAGTCACGTGTCACCCAAGGTCAGATGTGGAGGGTGGCCTCTGTCCAGCCCTGCCTGCTGTCTTCAGAGTTTCCAGCAGGCTCCATCCACACTCAGCCATGTTCTGCCCAACAGGTGACCCAAGTGTTCAGCACCCAGAGATTTGTTCAGAGGAAGAAAAAGAGAGACCACAGGAGTCCCCCATCCAGGGAGGATCCCTAAAAGTCATGAAATAAGCCCACATTCCCTGGGTTTACAGTTTACAAAGGGCCTCCATGTCTTTGATCACTTCCAACACTGAAAAGAATCCTAAGAGAGTGTTGAATGGAGAACACAGATGGAGGAAGAAACTGAGGCTCAAACAGGTAAACTACACTTCCCATGGTTGCCTGTACAGGGAAGAGATGAGATCAGAACCCAGGACTGATAACTCCAAAGTTGACATTCTGATGACTTAGTAGGGAGAAGCTGAGCTGCCTCTCTGAAGTCCAGCTCCCCTTGAAGCCTTCACAACGAGGAGAAGACATTTTGATTTGCCAGAAATTTTGCCCGGAAGAGAGCACTGGCTGTCTCCCAAGATTGGCTGTTCAATCTTGAGAATGCATCAGAATCACATGGAGGGCATTAAAACAGACTTTGGGCCCCACCCCAAGCTCTGGGGTGAGGTCCAAGAATCTCATGACTGACCAGGGGATGCTCATGCTGCCGGTCTGGGGCCACCACTTTGACAAGCACTGGTCAGAAAGCCTCATAAAGGCTTGAGGTTAAAGATGCACTTGGGGCAAATGGGAAGAGAGAGATGGCTCTGCAAGGAGAAAGATGCACCCTTCCGCTCTCCAGAGGGGAGTACAATGAGGAAAGAGGATCAAGCAGCTGGGTGGAAGGCAGTGGGCTTGCAGAGAAGGCTGTGTCTCCTGCATCTCCGCCAACAACTTCCATGAAAGTAATTTTCAGGATGAGTGCTCAGTGTTAACAGACTGGAGGGTGTGGAAACTGAGGAAAAGGGGGATTGAGGGTCATGTGGGAATAGAGGGGACACATGACCAATGATGGCCAGATGGGAGGCAGGCCTTCTGGATTGCAGCCACCAAGAAATTAGCAAGTGGGCTTTAGATGTATTGGTTTGGTACCAGGGACTGAGGACATGCCCCACCCCTCCTGTGAGCATGGAACCAGTGGCCTTCCACAGAAGCTATCATGGCCCAGCACAGTGCTAAGTGCTTTCACTGATTACCTCCTCCTAGGGCTGCCCCACCCTGCAAGGTGGGAGAGGTGCTGGGACTGGAAGGGGCACCACAGCAACTGGCACACCACTGCCAGGGATGAATTCCTCTAGGGAAGACTTCAGCATCTTCCATAATCCTCTCTTCAAATGCCCATGGGAAGTTCATTTACCTATTGCCTCCACAAATATTTACAAAGCATTTACCAGGTTATATAACCCCTGTAGACAGGAGCTGATGCTTTAATGGATTGAAACTGGCAATCATCCTGCTTCATTTTAATTTAAAATGATCAACAGAGTGAAGAAGCAGGGGTATGAATTACCAATCTGGTGAACTGGGATTTTGATGCTAGTTGTTAGCAGCTGGTGTTGTTATCATCAGTGGTGATGGTCACAAAGGACAGCATGGCCAGAGTTGTCCAAGGTCTCTGAGACTTTGGGAAGCCAGAGACCCTGTGCCAAGGGCCCAGGGTAAGGAAGGGAGGGTATGAGTTCCCGGGGCTGTGAGGGAGTGAGGGGGACTCAGGTGGCCTGGGCACTCCAGGCTTCTGAACATGCGTATTCCGACAGTTCCTCCAGAGACACGTAAACAGGACCAATCCCTGCTTGTCCTTGTCCTAGGATGCTGAGAAGATAGTGGAGAATTGGGGCTGGGTTCCTCTGGAAGTTACCCAAGGAATTCGTTTCCAAATACCCAGAGACCTTTACCCTAAGAAAAGCGCAGTTATAGTCCATTGAGAACTGTTCTGTTCTCTACCTCTAACGGTATTTAAAGGTTTTCAAAAATTCAAAGAGCAGGGGCAAGTAGTTGAGGAAAAGCTGTCTAACAACGGCCCATGCCATGACACCACACTTGGTGTCACGAGTCCCAAGTCAGACCTGGGCTGGCCTCTCAGGGGCTGTGTAAACTCAGCAAAGACCTTTCCCGCCTGCAGCTCCATTTTCCTCCCTCATGGGAGCACCTCCACGCTGGCCTCTGAGAGGCGAGACAGAGCAGTGTTTGGAGGCCCTGTCAGAGTCTGGCTGCTGAGATTCAGAGCCTCGCTCTGCCACAGACAAACTGTGTCACTTTCAGCAAGATCCCTAACCTCTCTGAGCCTTGGTTTCCTCACCTGTAAAATCTCTATCTGACAGGAGTACTGTGAGAATGGAATAAGATAACGCAGTGTAAGTAAAGCATCTAGAACAACCTCTGGCCATTAGCAAGTGCAGTGTAAGCATTTAAAAGTTGGTCAGATAGGATAGTGAACTGTCAAACTCATCACTCACCACTACCTATGTAAGGAAGGCTGGATATTTCTTTGGGGGGGACCTCATTTCAGTAGCAGGGACTATGGCATTTCCCTACAGGTGGAGAAGAGGGGGGTCATTCCTCTCCTCCCAAGCCACATGAAGGGAAGCCTAGGACAGCCATTTGGGAGCTGGGGAGGGTTTGCAGGATAAAGACATAGGCTCCTCTCCCTGGCTGGATTTCCATTGAGCTACAGAGTCTCAAAGGCCACCCTAAGTGTTAATGGAGTTCACGGAGATCTTGGTAGTATCGAACAGCAGTGCCCAGAAACTGAGGGGTAAGGAAGGTTTGCCTAATGCTGGGGCCTGGCAGGGGCTGCCGCAGCAGCAGGGCAAGGAGAGCAGAAGCTCACACGGTGGGCCGAATACCATGGGGCTGAATTCATCTGTCCCTAGATTCTTATGCTGAAGCCCTAACTCCCACTGTAACCGGATTTGGACTAAGGAAATTATGTTTACCTGAGGCCATGAAAGTAGGACCCTGCCAGGCATGGTGGCTCATATCTGTAATCCTAGCACTCTAGGAGACTGAGGCAAAAAGATCCCTCGAGCTCAAGAGTTCAAGACCAGCCTAAGCAAGAGTGAGACACCATCTCTACTAAAATAGAAAAACATTAGCCAGACATTGTGGCAGGTGCCTGTAGTCCCAGCAACTCGGGAAGCTGAGGCAAGAGGACCACTTGAACCTAGGAGTTTGAGGTTACTGTGAGCTAGGCTGACACCATAGCACTCTACTCTGGGGCAACAAGCAAGACTCAGTCTCAAAAAAAAACAGAAAGTGATATCCTAATCCAATAGAATTAGTGTCCTGGTAAGAGGAAGTGCCAGAGAGCTCACTCTTCCCTCCTCCATTGTGTCCTTCACTGTGAGGACACAGTGAGAAGGGAGCCATTTCCTGCTGTTTAAGCTACCCAGTCTATGGCATTCTATTAGAGCAGCCCAAGCAAGTAAGGCACCAGGGCACCTGCACATCCCCAGACAGACACCAAGAAGATTCTGCGGAGGAGTCAGGGTGTGAGCCCCAGGGCAGGGCCCAAGGGCAGGTGGAGAGTGTGTCTGGGTGGCTGGACAGTGGCCCCATAGAGCTTCTCCAGCAGGAGCTAGTGTTTGTGTGCCGGCCAGGCGTCCACCCAGAAAGAGCAGCTCCAGACAGCACTATCTCCATGGAACGGCCTTGTAGCCTTTCCTCCAACTGCCCAAGATCCACTCCAGGATGGCAGCAGCAAGGGCAGAGGGGACTTGGAGCCTGGAGGCCCAGACCAGGGCCCTGCTCACTCTAGGCCCCAGCCCCCGCGGCCTGGCCTGAGGAGAGGGGAAAAAGAAGCTTAGTGCTGAAAATGATATCAAAGCTGTAATATGCTGGGATTTCTTTCCTTTCTTTTTTTTAGATGAGGTGTGATACTTTGTCATCCAAAGTGTGGTCCCAGATGAAGCATCTGTGTCACTGGGAGCTTGTTAGCTATGCAGACTCTTGGGCCCCAACCCAGACCTGCTGAGACAGAATCTGCATTTAAATGAGAACCTCAGGTGATTCACATGCCCACAAAGGTTTAGGACACTGGTTTGAGGTACACACGCAGCTCCAGGCCTGTTTACATGGGAACATGCCCCAGCAGCTAGCACTGGGCACTGCTCACACCCCCAGCTCCCAGCAGGGTCCTGGGGACGGACCTTCCTGGTTGACAACCAGAGTGGGCTTCCTTAACTAAGCCTGAATGTGATTCTGTTCTAATTCCCCAAAGAGAAATGGAGGCTGGAGTCTCTGCCCAGCATGTCAACAGGGGGTAGAGAGGGATTGGAAGGTGGTGGGAGAGAAAAGAAAGCCAGTCCCTGAGTGCCCCTGACCCAGCTCCTAGGGAAGACAGCTCCCCAGGTGCTGCAGCTGCACCCTGCTGTCCAGGCTGGATTTCACGGCCACTTAAACTCCAGATTCATAAAAATGCAAATGGTGGAGGCCCCCTCTGCGGCCATGCCTGGGACTGGGGGTGGCAGATACTTCTTTACTTCCCTTAGGGCTGAGAACATGCTGTTTACAGATGAGAACATGCTGTTTCCTTTGCATAACTTACAATCTCTTGAGCTTGCCACTCCAGCCCCAGGAATCAGACAACCAAAATTTAACCTAGTCTGATGCTACTTCTCTAAGGTTCCCTCCAGCTGATTGATTCACACTTAGAAGGTGCTGGTGTGTTCTCAACAAGAAATGGGCCTCCTCGGTCCCACCTTTTGCCCAGTGCCATCAAGTGGGTGTCTAGGGCTGACTCTTGACAGTCTGTCCTGGGGCTTGGGACTCCATCCTGCCAAGAATCCTTCCAGGGTGACCGGATTCCATTGTGAAAGCCTGTTCTCAGCTGCACACCACTGACTTTGTGGCCGGGGCTGCCTCCTGTGCTGCGGACTTTCAGCCACGTCCCAGCCTGTCTACCAGGTGTCAGCAGCACAGCACACCACAATCAAAGGTATCTCCAGACATTGCCAATGTCCCCACATTGCTCCTGGCTGAGAAGTCCTCTACAAGAACAGTTGGTGCTGGGCTGCCTGGGGGAACTGCAGGGCCTGCAGGTGAGGATGCCCAGGAAGAAATAACCCATGCCTCCAAGTCAACAGTGAGGGACAGTGCTGACACATCTACTGTCATAAAGAAAGGACATAAGTGCCCAGAGGGCATCTAAAGGTGAATGGGAGTTTGGTCAGTTGCAGGAGTGGAGAGCAGACTCCAGAGAGCCCCGAGCAGCCCCACCGCGGCCACAGGCCTAGTTACCATCACACTTGGGGAGGAGCCACAGCTACCGCAATCGACACCAGTCACCATCACAGCAACCATGAGCAGCGAGGCAGAGACCCAGCAGCCGCCCGCCGCCCCCTCCCCGCTGCCCTGGCCCTCGGCACTGCCTACACCCAGCCTGGCACCAAGGGCAGCCGCACAGGAGCGTTGGCCCCGGGCAGCCTCACATTGGCGGCACCTGCCGGCGGGGACAAAAAGGGCATCACAACGATTGGGAACAGTAAAATGGTTCAATGTAAGAAACAGATATGGTTTCATCAACAGGAATGACACCAAGGAAGATGTGTTTGCACACCAGACTGCCATAAAGAAGAATAACCCCGGGAAGTCCCTTCGCAGTGCGGGAGATGGAGGGACCACGGAGTTTGATGTTGTTGAAGGAGAAAAGGGTGCGTGCGGAGGCAGCAGATGACACAGGCCTCGGTGGAATTCCAGTTCAAGGCAGTAAATACACAGCAGACCGTAATATAGGCGCTCTCTGTCTCTGGGGCGTCCACGCAATTACCAGCAGAATTGGCAGAACAGTGAGAGGGGGGAAAGAAGGAGGGATTGGAGAGCGCTCCTGAGGACCAGGCCCAACAACGCCGCCCACCGCAGGGGAAGGTTCTCGCCTTACTACACACGGAGACCCTATCGGCGTCGGCCACAGTGTTCCAACCCTCCTGTGCAGGGAGAAGCGATGGAGGTGCTGACAACCAGGGTGCAGGAGAACAAGGTAGACCAGTAAGACAGAATATGTATTGGGGTTATAGACCACAATTTTGCAGAGGCCCTCCTTGCCAAAGACAGCCCAGAGAGGATGGCAATGAAGCGGATAAAGAGAATGAAGGAGATGAGACCCAAGGTCAGCAACCGCCTCAACCTGGGTACCATCACAACTTCAGTTACCTACGTAGATGCCCAGAAAACCCTAAACCACAAGATGGCAAAGAGACAAAAGCAGCCAATCCACCAGCTGAGAATTTGTTCACTCCAGAGGCTGAGCAGGGAGGGGCTGAGTAAATGCCAGCTTACCATCTCTACCATCATCTGGTTTAGTCATCTAACAAGAAGAAATGAATATGAAATTCCAACAATATGAAATGAACTAAAGACTGGAGCTGAAGACCTTAAGTGCTTGCTTTTTGCCCATTGACCAGATAACTAGAACTATCTGCATTATCTATGCAGCATGGGGTTTTTATTATTTTTACCTATAGAAGTCTTTATTGGTAATAGCAAACATGTTTTTTTTTTAAAGCCTGTTTTTTCTCAATACACCTTTAAAGGTTTTAAATTGTTTCATATCTGGTCAAGTTGAGATTTTTAAGAACTTCATTTTTAATTTGTAATAAAAGTTTACAACTTGACTTTTTCAAAAAGTCAATAAACTGCAAGCACCTGTTAATAAAGGTCTTAAATAACTAAAAAAAGAGAGAGAACGCTTACTCCTATACTGCAGAAATTATTCCAAAAGATTGAGGAGGAAGGAATCTTCCCCAACACGTTCTATGAAGCAAACATCACCCTGATACCAAAACCAGGAAAAGACCCAACTAAAAAGGAGAATTTCAGACCAATGTCACTAATGAATATAGATGCAAAAATTCTCAATAAAATATTAGCTAATAGATGACAGTTTATCATCAAAAAATTCATACATCAGGATCAAGTAGGTTTCATCCCAGCAATGCAAGGCTGGCTTAATATACTCAAGTCCATAAACATTATTCACCATATCAAAAGAAGTAAAACCAAAGACTGCATGATCCTCTCAATAGATGCAGAAAAAGCATTCGATAAAATCCAGCATCCTTTTTTAATTAGAACACTGAGGAGTATAGGCATAGGTGGTACATTTCTTAAACTGATCGAAGATATCTATGACAAACCCACAGCTAGTATTTTACTGAACAGAGTAAAACTGAAAGCTTTTCCTCTTAGAACTGGAACCAGACAAGGTTGTCCTCTGTCACCATTACTGTTCAACATTGTGCTGGAAGTTTTAACCAATACAATTAAACATGACAAGAGAATTAAGGGCATCCAAATAGGAGCAGAGGAGGTTAAACTCTGCCTTTTTGCTGATGATATGATCTTATACCTGAAGAACCCCAAAGACTCAACCATAAGACTCTTGAAAGTCATCAAAAAATACAGTAATGTCTCGGGGTATAAAATTAATGTCCACAAGTCAGTTGCTTTTGTATATGCCAACAATAGCCAAGATGAGAGGTTAATTAAGGACACAATTTCCTTCATCATAGACCCAAAGAAAATGAAACACTTAGGAATATACCTAACAAAAGAGGTGAAGGACCTCTATAAAGAAAATTATGAACCCCTAAGAAAGGAAATAGTAAAGGACATCAACAAATGGAAGAACATACCATGCTTGTGGCTGGGAAGAATCAACATCGTTAAAATGTCTATACTTCCCAAAATAATTTACTGATTCAACGCCATCCCTATTAAAATACCAACATCCTACTTTCAAGACTTGGAAAAAATGATTCTGTGTTTTGTATGGGACAAGAAAAAAAAACCCATATAGCTAAGGCAGTTCTTAGTAACAAAAACAAAGCCAGGGGTATCACTATACCAGATTTTAGGCTGTACTACAAGGCCATAGTGGTCAAGACAGCATGGTACTAGAACAAAAATAGAGACATAGATATTTGGAATCGAGTAGAAAGCCTGGAAATGAAACCAACAACTTACAGCCACCTAATCTTTGATAAACCAAACAAGAGCATCCACTGGGGGAAAGACTCCCTATTTAATAAATTGTGCTGGGAGAACTGGATATCCACATGTAAGAGACTGAAGTTGGACCCACA
>CAUYTI010147743.1:0-12000 GCA_963575145.1 Galago senegalensis
GCTGGGACCACAGGCGCCCGCCACAACGCCTGGCTATTTTTTGGTTGCAGCCGTCATTGTTGTTTGGCGGGCCCGGGCTGGGGATTTGAACCCGCCACCTTAGGTGTACGTGGCTGGCGCCTTAGCCGGTTGAGCTATAGGCGCTGAGCCTGCTATTTCTTATATTTGCATTTAAATCTATAATTATCTGGCTCAGCACCCATAGCACGGTGGTTACAGCACCAAGGGTGGCAGTTTCTAACCTGCCCCAGGCCAACTAAACAACTGCAAAAAAAAAAAAAAAAAATAGGGCAGTGCCTGTGGCTCAAAGGAGTAGGGCCCTGGCCCCATAAGCTGGAGGTGGCAGGTTTGAACACAGCCCCGGCCAAAAACTGCAAAAAAAAAAAAAAAAAAAAAAAAGTAGCCGGGCATTGTGGCAGGCACCTGTAGTCCCAGCTACTTGGAACACTGAGGCAAAAAAATCTCTTGAGCCCACGAGTTTGAGGTTGCTATGAGCTGTGACACCACAGCACTCTACCAAGGGTAACATAGTGAGACTGTGTCAGGGAAAAATAAAAAATAAAAACCCAAATGTACAATTATCTGAAATGAAAAAGTTTAATTAAACAAATATTTTTTATTTTACTTCATTTTTTAGAGACAGAGTCTTGCTCTGGTACCCAGGATAGAGTGCAGTAGCATCATCACAGCTCACAGCAATCTCTAACTCCTGGGCTCAATCGATCCTCCTGCCTCAGCCTCCAGAGTAGCTGGGACTACAACAGGTACAACCAGGCTTAGCTAATTTTTCGATTTTCTGTAGAGACAGGTATCTTGCTATTGCTCAGGCTGGTCTTGAACTCCTGGCTTCAAGCAATTCTCCTACCTCTGCCTCCCAGAGTGCTGGGATTAGCCTGGCTGAGGCTAATTTTCTCCTATTTTTTGTAGAGACTAGGTCCCGCTGTATTGCACAGGCTTAATTAAACAAATATTTTAAAGCACAAAACAGGCAGTTGTGTAATTTTAATCACACAGAACAAGTCTTAATCGTGGGGACTGTGAGGCTGGCATTCACTTAACTGAGAGCCTGTCTAGGATAAACCAGCATCTGCATTTAAAAAAAAAAAATTACAGAGTAGCGGGGGGCCACCCTTGAAGAGCTCCACTGGGAGCTGCAGAGCAGAAGCCAGACATTGCATTTTTAAAACTTTTAAGCTTTTAAGCCACACTCTAAGGCACTGGCTTGTGGATTTGTGTTCCTTTGTGATCAGCACTTGGTCCTCCCTCCTGTCCCCACACCCCCGTGGTCCCTTCTGGGCGCCTCTTTCTGGGCCTCCACATCCCTGCAAAGCTCACCCTGTTTCTTAGACTCCTGTCCCAGGACTGAGCTAAGGGCAGGGGCCTGCCTCCTCCTTGGAGCCCCACAGCACCCTGAACAGTGCTGTGTCCCAGGGACCCCCACCTTACACAAGGGCTCAGGGGACATGTCACCTACAGCCCTCCCTCCCTCTGTGGCAAAGACACCCTCACTGAGGATGGGTTTTCCACCCTCTGCACAGGCCTGGCTCTCTGGGGTCATCGTTGCCCAATAAATAAATTGTGCCACAGCTCTGCGTGTTTCTGCATAGATGGGGCAGGGCTGGCCCTTGGCCAGTGGGAACCTGTCGGGGAGGCTGGGAGACGCGTCTCTGCATCTGATGGCTGCACACAGGGCGACCGCCTGCCCGTCTGGGCTGTCTGGAATCTGTGCTCACACCCCATGCACACCCGTGGAGCTGGGTGGATGGGGAGTGTTTGGGAGAGGCCCTCAGTTGGGAGTCAGAGGAGTGGTGGGCATGTTGGGGAGGGTGTCATGGCTGCAGGGCAGCCTTGGTGTCTCCAGTTGGCTTTTTAATTTGTGGTCACAGCCAGTGAGTGTGGAAACTGCAGCAGGATGGGCTTGAGTGGAGCGGGCCACAGGAGTTGCTTCACGACTGTTTTCTCACTCCGCCCCATTCACCACCCACCCTGCCTTCCTGCCTTCTGGGCTTGTGGGCGCCTGGCTCTTCCCTCCTTTCTCTGCCTGTGTGCAGCCAGAACACTGGTTCTGCCAGCCCCAGACTCTCTCACAAAGAGTTAGCTCAGAGTCCCCTCCCTGTGTGGGCGCACCCTCCAATGGCCCTTGTGTCCCCACCCACAGCCTTGCCCACTCCCACTCACATGCTGTGCCCAGCAGCCCATTCCCAGTGGCTCTGCCCTGGAGCAGACTCTGCAGGCTGCTCAGAGAATGCTGGGACAAGTGGCCATCATGTTGTGCTTATTGGGGATGTCCCATCCCCCAGAAGGGTGGCCTTGGAGGCCAGGGCATGGGAGCTCTCTCTGGGCCCTTGTTTTTTGTCCCATCAAGGCTGAGCACTTGAGTGCTGAGCCCACTCCATCCCTTTAGTACCAGCTTATCTGGCCAATGAGCACTTGAGGGCTGAGCCCACTCCACCCCTTTAATGCCAGATTCTCTGGCCAAGGCCTTTGGTGGTGGCTGCTTCTCTCCATCTGCTAGTCTGGCTCCCTTAGCCCCTGAGGTGTCCTCTGTCTGTGTGCCGGCAGCCCACATACTGGCCTGTGACCACCTGTGAGTCCCCCATAGCTTGCCTAGATGTAAGAGGTGATTGCATAGGACCTGGTTGGGCCTGGGGGGAGCAGAGCAGCCCTTCACCCTGACACAGGGGCTGCTCCTATGTTCCAAGGGAAGCAGTGCCCAGCAAGTGCACACAAAGCACGGGTCAGGGCTGCCAGGGGCTCGGGTTGGGGGTAGGGCATCAGTGGCCAGATCCTGAATGAAGCAGGTTATTAGATCTGGAGACCACTGCATCTTCGTGGGTCAGATGGGCCCTGCCAGAGCATGGCCAGGAGAGGCCCCTGGGAGGCTCCAGCAGAGTCTCCCACCAGCTGCATACATGGCCCTCTGTGAGCTGGGCTTTCACAGGAGTCCCTTCCTGGTCACGCCTGTGTGCAGAGACTAAGGCAAAGGGTGTGGATGGCTTGGCCCCGGTGAAGCTGACCATCCAGCTCCCTACAGGGCCATGACCTCACCTCTTGGTAGCCAAAGACCCCCCCCAGTGGTCGAGACCCACTGAAGGGCTATGTCTGGGATCTTCCAGAACATACAGAGAAAGAAAGTACAGTAAGCTCCCTAAACCCTTCACCTCAATTTGCTGGGTATTAAGGCCTTTCTCACTCTGTGTAAACCACACTGTACTACTTATGCACAGCCACTGTTCCCAAACTACTGGAGAGTGTCACCTTGCCTTTTCTACCCCCAAAACTTCAGTGTGTCTCTTAATTATAAGATGACTCAGCTCAAGTGTTACATCCAGGGAATTTAAGGCTGATGCAACACTGTTATCAAATATCTAGTTCACATGCAAATTCCACCCACTGCCCCAGCAGAGTTCTTTCCAGCCATTGTCCCAGTGTCACGGCCAGTGTCCTGCCTCCCTGATGTTCAGGCCACCTGCTCCAAAGCACGGGTGGCCTGGGTGTGCCCGGCCACCTCTCTGGGATGAGACATGCAGGGCTGGCTCCACATCCAGAGCAAAGCCATGCTCTTCCCAGACTGCAACACTCCTAGGCACAGGTGGTATCTGCCAGGGGCCGTTAACGAGGGAGCCCAGGGAGAAACTCTGCGCTGAGTCAGTGTCTTCTCCCCAGCGACCTTGCACCCAACACACTTGAGACCACCTGTGGCCAATTCTGACCCAGAGTCGGTTATTGCTACAGTGGTTGAGTCATAGAGCCTTCCTTTCCCCTCCAATTAGTAGCTGGCAGTCTGCCATACAGCAGAGCTGTCCTGTCTCTGTTGCCCGTCACTACTGTGGGCTTGTGGACTTTTCTTACTCAGCACGTTAGAATCCACGGCTCTTGCTCCACACGTCGATGCTGACAGACTGGCTCCTGTGTTCTTTGGTTGTGTCTCTCTCTATCCTTGTTGCCCACATCCTTGCTTCCTCAAATTCTAGAATGCGCCAGGGTCGGCTGGCCCTGTTCTTGCCACAGCCCCGGCATCAGCCGTTTTCTGAAAGCCTGGCTTCCTCACAGCCAAATGTGTCTCCCACACTGAGGGCTAGGTGCAGGCTGCACCCTCACATTTGCCAGGGTGTCATCTAGATTCTAGAAAATAAATCATATATAATAATAATAATACATATAAATAAATATACCATTGAGAATACAGAGTGTGCCCCCCAAAATGCATACACATTTTCTTTTTTCAGACAGCCTCACTTTGTCACCCTCGGTAGAGTGCTGTGGCGTCACAGCTCACAGCAACCTCAAACTCTTGGGGTTAAGAGATTTTCTTGCCTCAGCCTTCCAAATAGTTGGACTACAGGCACCAGCCACAACACCTGGCTAATTTTTGTTGCAGCTGTCGTTGTTTAGCAGGCCCGGGCCGGGTTCAAACCAGCCCCCCTTGGTATATGTGGCCAGCTCCATAACCACTGTGCTACGGGTACCGAGCTTTTTTTTTTTTTAGACAGAGTCTCACTATGTCACCCTCGGTAGATTGCTGTGGTGTCACAGCTCACAGCAACCTCAAACTCTTTGGTTTAAGTGATTCTCTTGCCTCAGCCTCCCAGGTAGCTGGGACTACAGGCACCACCACAACACCTGGCTATGCATACACATTTTAAGATAGAAAACATTATGTTCAAATTGTAACACTCAGTATGTACTGATGACAAAAGATGAACACAAGTCACTTTGAGCACCTCTTGTAATTGCAGAAATCAAACATGACCTGAGGATTAGGAGTTTAATGTCGTTTTTTTCCTTTCTTAAAATGTGTATGGGCTCGGCGCCTGTGGCTCAAGCGGCTAAGGCGCCAGCCATATACACCCAAGGTGGTGGGTTTGAATCCAGCCTGGACCCACCAAACAACAATGACGGCTGCAACCAAAAAATAGCCAGGCGGGTGCCTGTGGTCCCAGCTACTTGGGAGGTGGAGGCAGGAGACTCGCTTGAGCCCAGGAGTTGGAGGTTGCTGTGAGCAGTGAAGCCATGGCTTACAGAGCCTGGTAAACTACCCAGGGGGACAGTTTGAGGCTCTGTCTCAAAAAAAAAAAATGTGTATGCATTTTTTGGCACTCTCTGTATATAATTACATATTAAATATTATTGAATTGTGATAATATATTAGTAACATTAATATATAAGATGATTATACAATTACATTACTAATGTATAATTATATGATTAATCCTAATTATATTTGTCATTAATTCTAATTATATACTATTAATGTATAATAATTGGTAACGAGACCTTGACCAGTTGCATCTAGTTTTACCCGAGCAGTGCAGGTCCTTCCATGCACCTGCCAGTCCATGTCAGTCCCACGAGCACCAACAGCAACTGGCATCTTGGCAAGAAAGCACAAGAAATTTCCATTTCTCTGGAAATTTGATCTAGAAAAAAAGTATGTCTCTCTCTCTCTCATTTTGCTAATGGACATCTGTTCATCTATCAGAGACCACGAAATGATTTTTTTTTGGAGACAGAGTCTCACTCTGTCACCCCGGGTAGAGTGCCATGACGTCATAGCTCGTAGCAACCTCAAACTCTTGGGCTTGTGCAATCCTCATGCCCAGTAGCTGAGACTATAGGCACCCAACATGATGCCTGGCTAGATTTTCTATGTTTAATAGAGACGGGGTCTCACTTTTGCCCAGGCTGGTCTCGAACTCCTGAGCTCAAGAGATCCTCCCACTGCGGCCTCCCAGAGTCTTACAATTACAGGCATGACCATCATGCCTGGCCTGACTTCTTATTTTAAACAGTGAATTTCCTTCCTTCTTACTTTCAACCACAAACCAGTTTGGTAATACTCTGCTTGGGAAATTTTCCGAAAGGTAAAAATAAAAGAAAAAGCCAGTGGCACACCTCATTGCTGCTCCTTAACTAGGTGCGGGCCTGACTCTGTGGGCTATTGGGAAATGTAAACTCAGACTCAAGCAGACTGTGTTTTTCTTTTTAAGACTGTGCAGCGGTGTTCCCATTCCGGGCTGCCAACTAAGTCGATTTTAATTGCCTTTACATGAACCCTCATTTTTCTGTTTATTCCATTTCACTCTGGTCTTTCCTTTGAAGATCCTTGTGCAGCACAGGGAGTTGGTGCCCTGGGTGTGAGTGTGGCTGTCAGGAATGCCTTCTGCTACTTCTGAATTGCGCAGTCTCAGCAAATCTGTTTGGTCCAGCCACTGGGATTGGCGACCACAGCACACACCCCTGGACTTCAGAGCGGAAGCTGTGTGAGGTTAGAAGGGAAGGAATAAACAAAGTTGCCTTCTTCCCCCCTGACCTGGCTTGGTATGTCACATTACTCAGCTCCCTCACAGAACAGGAGCTGCCAGTTCTCACCCAGGCAGGCCAGCTTCTCCCTGTGAGCCCCCACCCAAGGTGGGGCCTGGCGGGATGGGTGGGGTGGCTGACGCCACTGGAGGCTTTGGCCATTTCTCTGAAGCCTGGCTTTCTTCAGTAACTTATTTTTTAACTTTTTCCAAGAAGCAACAGACTCCCAAGATTCAAAGTTTTAGGAGCATAAAAGTGTCCCGTGTTGAGGATCCTGGTTGCAGCTCCCGCCCACCCACTCAGCAGCCTCCACGTCACCCACTGAGGCAGGATGTGAGGGCAGACCAGTCCCTGGTGTCCACCCAGAGTGGTCTGTGGGAGTGCATGTGCACACAGGCAGCAAACGTGGGCATCGTTTTCTTTAATTTTTTTTTTTTTTTTTTTGAGACAGAGCCTCAAACTGTCCCCGTGGGTAGAGTGCTGTGCGTGGCATTACAGCTCACAGCAACCTCCAGCTCCTGGGCTCAAGTGAGTCTCTTGCCTCTGCCTCCCAAGTAGCTGGGACCACAGGCGCCTGCCACAACGCCCAGCTATTTTTTGGTTGCAGCCGTCATTGTTGTTTGGCGGGTCCGGGCTGGGGATTCGAACCCACCACCTTAGGTGTACGTGACTGGCGCCTTAGCCGGTTGAGCTATAGGCGCCGAGCCGAAATACAAAGTTTTATAAGAAGGTCATGCCAAGTCATACGTAATGATTTTGCATCTCAAAAGGAAAGAATTTGGATTCTGTAAACTTCTCTTCAGGCAGACCTGTAGAACTCATTTTCAGGGAACATCTACCTAAAATCAAATCCTTATCTCTTTAAAATTATACGAATTCAGGAAGCTGATTGTATTATTGAAGGCTTTACCTATTTTGAATTTAAAAGAAGATGCAAGGAGGGAAAGACAGAAAAAGAATCCCAAAACAAGAGTTCATTATATTAGGAGAGTTCTGTATAAAGTTTTAGAATTTGATTACCGTTACATTTACTTTGGTGCTCATGTGATCTCTGGTGAGGGAAACTTGTTAAAAATGCACATCACTGCGTCTCATCTGAGATATTTTGATCCGGTTGGAGACTTGTCAAATTGCATTTTTAATAAACATCCCATGCATGATGATTCAGGTCCTCAGACTACACATTAAGAAATAATTTCTCTTGGTTGGGCACTGGCCACATGCTCTGGGGCTGGTAAGTTCGCCTGCTAAGCAAACAAACAAACATGAAAATATCCAGGCATTATTATGGGCGCCTGTAGTCCCAGCTATTAGAGAGGCTGAGGCTAGAGAATTGCTTGAGCCCAAGACTTTGAGGTTACTGTGGGCTATGACGCCATGGCACTCTACTAGGGGCAACAAAGTGAGATTCTGTCTCAATTTAATAAAAAAAGAATTTTTCTTAAGCACTGCTAAAATTAATGTCTTTATGTTTTGTTTTAGTGTGAGCTTTTTATTTAATTAATTTATTTCAGAGACAGAGTCTCACTTTGTCACCCTTGATAGAGTGCTGTGGCATCACAGCATCACAGCTCTTGCCTCACCCTCCCAAGTAGCTGGGACTACAGGCACCCACCACAACACCAGCTATTTTTTTTTTTTTTTTGGTTGGTGTTGTTGCAGTTTGATGGGGCCAGGCTTAAAACCACCACCCTCCGGATATGGGGCCTGTCGCCCTACTCAATGAGCCACAGACACCACCCTGGTATGAGCTTTTCAGTAAGAGGTTGATGAATGAAATGATGCATGCTTCGACTGTAACACACAATTTAATCTAGATGGACAGTGACTCCACAAAATCAGAACTAATTCCTACAGTCTTAGTACTAAATTCAACTTTCTTGATCTTTTTTTAGTATTCTTTCCAGTATGTTAGATAAATCTTGGTATTAGTTTTAATAATTGTTTGTTCAACAAATAATCTTTTATAAAAATGTAAAAAAAATAGTATGAGCTGCTGCCTTGACACTTTCAATGGTCAAAAATGGTACTACTTCATTTCTTTAATACTTAGTATTGAATAGCAGCGATTGTTTTCACATTACTTCTTTTATGATTGTCCCTTACGTTTTTCCATTGAGTATTAGAATTTTTTCCGTATTTAGTTTACCAAGCTCCTTATGTACCAAACAGCCATGTGTCCTGTGTTGCAATGTTTTACTTACCGGTGTTTTTGTCTCTGCATTTTATTTTGGAGGCCTTTCAAGTTTTCTTCTTTGGATGGAATACTTAGATTCTAAGCCTTGGAAAGACCTTTCTTATTTCAGTATCATCAGTTTTTATGATTTTAATTTATTTACTTCATAAAGATTATGTTTTAATTTACATGTATGTGGTAGAAGATGGAATTGAACATCTTTTAGACAACTGATTATGCCAGATCATTTACTGATTAACTTTTTTCTGTTGATTTTGAAAGTACATACAGGGCTGTTGCATCAATCTCCTGGTTTTTTTTTTTTTTTTTTGTTCTTGTTGTTTGCTTTGTTTTTTTGATTGCTCAGTTGCCCTGGGGTAGAGTGCCCTGGTGTATATCTCACAGCAACCTCAAACTCCTGGGCTCAAGCAATCTTCTTATCTCAGACTCCTGAGTAGCTGGGCCTATAGTCCCCCACCACAACACCCTGCTAGTTTTCTGTTTTTAATAGATATGGGGGTCTTGCTTTGCTGAGGCTGGTCTCAGTCTCCTGAGCTCAGTCTGCCCACCTTGGCCTCACTGAGTGCTAGAATTACAGGTGTGAGCCACCATGCCCTACCGTCAATCTACTTTCATACTTAGGCCACCATCACCCTAACTTAATTATAATTACTTTATATCACAGGCTTTCATATCATGTAATAGTCACCTTTGCATAAGGTAGTCATATTTTCACAAGTGAATATTAATGGAATTTATAAAAATTACTAGTGGTTAATAGTAATTCATATGTTTCCATAGAATCGTTCATTGTTGCCTAATGACTGAATGAGTCATAGGTATTAATGGGATTTTGCTGATACTTTGCTCATATGTTTTCTTTCTCCTCCACCTCCTCTTCTCCCTCCTGCTTTTCCTCTCCTCCCCTTCCCTTTTCTTATTCTCCGTCTTCTCTCCAAATGCTCTCATTAAGTGTTTTATTTTATAAACTTTATCTTAATAAAAAATTTCTTTCTCAGAAATGGAACCTCTTTTTCACTCTTTAATTGGGCTCCATTTCTTCTTTTTTCTTTTTAGACAGAGTCTCAAGCTATCACCCTGGGTAGTGCTCTGGCATCACAGCTCACAGCAACCTCCAACTCTTCCAGGCATCCTCAAACTACAGCCTGCGGGCCACATGCGGCCTGCCGAGGGCATTTATCCGGCCCAGGTATTTTTGCCGGCTGCCTGTCCTGCTTAGCAGCCAACTTGTCCCAGGGCCTGTAGTCCAGCCCTCCAACTGTCTGAGGGACAGTGAACTGGCCCCCTGTTTAAAAAGTTTGAGGACCCCTGAAGTGATTTTCTTGCCTCTGCCTCCCAAGTAGCTGGGACTACAGGTACCTGCCACAACACCTGGCTATTTTTTTTTGGTTGTAATTGTTGTCATTTGTTTGGCAGGCCTGGGCTGGATTCAAACCCACCAGCTCTGGAGTATGTGGCTAGTGCCCTAGCCACTTGAGCTACAGGCGCTGAGCCTGGCCTCCATTTCTTTTCTCTCTCTTTAAAAATTTTCTTTTTCCTTTAAAGAAATCAGGATAGAGGTTCTGTTTATTTTCTGTGCAGTCTTGCTAATGTTATGTATTTATTTGTATTATCTGCCTCTGAGCTTCCTGCCTTCTAGCTTGTTTTATTTTTAAACAAACAACCCAAAAACACAAACCAAACTTTTCATCCATCATTCTACATATCTTTGTATCTGTGATGTAGAAGAAGAAAAGGCATGTAGAAAGTTGAACATCAAGTTAGAACTGGTATTGCTTTTAGGCAAGTTTTACATATTTAATTTTATACTTGGTAATGTTGCTCTGGTTAATTTCTGTATTACAGTTTTATTTGACTGTGACTTGTTAGTAATTGTAATCATATTTACATAGTTTTATTATCTTTGAAATTAATCTTGGAAGATTTGGAAAGGAATAAAGGGCAGAATCCCTTTAAGCAACCGGAATCTTCCAGTGGCTCCCTGGGAGCTGAGGACAGATGGTGGAAAGACACCAACAGGGAGGAGACAAGATCATGTTCAGTCCCAAGTGTTTACTCATCTCTAATTCTGACCCAGAAGAGAAAAAAAGACCTTTCTGCTTAAAGAGACTTTTCAACAGCTCTTTTGAATCCTGGTTTAGCAGCTTAAGTTCTCAGAAGTAAGCAGTGAGGAATATCTTTTCTCTCTGAGGCACAGCCCTCCTCTTGCCTGTTCTGTGCAGTTCTGTTTTCTTTAGGGAGACTTCGGGGTGACTCCCTGCTGCTCCCAGCCTCCTTCCTGATTTATTAGCCCACTTCATCTTTTTAGGTCATCTTTTTAGGTATTTAGGGGTTTGTATAACCTCTAAGATATGAGGCTATTGGCTGACATACTATGTACAGGAGGAAAGATATAGAACTTGATTAAGGCCTAGAGATTCAGACCAGGAAAATATTGTGAAATATGGGACAGAAGAGAACAAAAGCGTTACAATATTATAAAGAACTAGAATTTGATGACTGAAAGCAAGGTGATTTGGATAGTTTACATTCTTTTTTGATCCACTGAAAGATTAGTTAGGCTCGGCGCCTATAGGGCGCCAGCCACGTACACCTAAGGTGGCGGGTTTGAATCCCCAGCCTAGACCTGCCAAACAACAATGACGGCTGCAACCAAAAAAAATAGCCAGGCGTTGTGGCAGGCGCCTGTGGTCCCAGCTACTTGGGAGGAGGAGGCAGGAGACTCGCTTGAGCCCAGGTGTAGGAGGTTGCTGTGAGCTGTAATGCCAGGGCACTCTACCCAGGGGGACAGCTTGAGGCTCTGTCTCAAAAAAAAAAAAAACTTCATGAAGTAACAGAGTTGGTGAGTAATATGAGGAAACATTCTAATGCACTGTTGACAGAAAAAGTAATTTAGTGATAACATTAAAAATTCTAAATGTTGACATCATTACTATCTATTAACCTAGCAGTTACATTCTTAAAATATACGGTATAAAAACATTCCCACAAATACTCAGAGATACGTGTCCGAAGACATTCATTTAGCATGGCCTCCTCTGACAACAAGACGACAATGAGGGACATGTCCAATAATATCAGATTGCTTAAATTAACCATGGTAGTTCTGCACCAAGAAATTCTAAAGAGCTGTTATAAAGAACGAAGTACAAGTAGTATATGCGGTGACATGGAACAATCCCCAAGAGTACATGGTTAAAAGAAAAAAGGAAACTATAAAATAGCATGTGTAAGAATTAGAGAACCAAGGGTACAAGTCAAATCTGTCAAGTGTAGAACATAAATGTCTTTTTTTTTTTTTTTTTTTTTTTTGAGACAGAGCCTCAAGCTGTCCCCCTGGGTAGAGTGCCGTGGCATCACAGCTCACAGCAACCTCTTACTCCTGGGCTCAAGCGAGTCTCTTGCCTCCGCCTCCCAGGTAGCTGGGACCACAGGCACCCGCCACAACGCCCAGCTATTTTTTGGTTGCAGCCGTCATTGTTGTTTGGCGGGTCCGGGCT
>CAUYTI010147744.1:0-76437 GCA_963575145.1 Galago senegalensis
TTCTATCATAGGATACAGTGTGTTGCTTCCATATACAGTTTGAAAAACTCTCATCCAACTGGCTAACATAGCCATCGTGTCTTTCTCATAATTGTTATGTTAAGACATTTATATTCGACCTTTAGACAAATTCACATGTACCCTAATAGGATAAATCATAGGCCTGAGTGCTCACATTTTAATAGCTTTTCATTTTCTCCCATCTGGCCATTGAAAAGTTATTTGCATTTTTATGTCTCAAGATTAACTGGTAAATGGCAATTAACTTGTTAACTTTCTTAGGCAAATTACCCAAGTTTCTGGGTTTATTCAGGAATTTCACAGGGGGAAAATCTCTACATCCTTTCCAGCTCCACACTTGAGGACAGCACTCTCTGTCCACACCTCCCCGGCTGGAGCCATTGCAGGACCCCAAGTAGTCTCACCTGGCCAGAGGCAGGCCTTGGCCACATTCAGGCAGCTCCAGCCTCCTGCCCAATTGTCCACCTTGCCTCCAGCAGTGACCCCACAATTCTTAGACTACTGGAGAAAGTGTAGTGAGAAAGGTTACATCAAAGTGAGGGGTGGCCCCCGTAACTAAGTGGGTGGGTGACAGCCACATACACCAAGGCTGGTGGGTTCAAACCTGGCCTGCCAGTTAAGACAATGACAAATGCAACAACAACAAAAAATAAAATAAAAAATAACCGGGCGTTGTGGTGGGTGCCTGTAGTCCTAGCTACTTGGGAGGCTGAGGCAAGCAAGTCACTTAAGTCCAAGAGTTTGAGGTTGCTGTGAGCTGTAATGCCTCAGTACTCTACTTACTGAGTGCAAAAACAGTGAGACTCTGTCTCCAAAAAAAAAAAAAAAGGAGAACCGTGAACCTCGGTGTCCTACGAGGGTGTGGGGTGTCCTCCAAATTCACGTCTGCAAAGGACCTCAGAATGTGACTATGGAAATCGGGTTTCTGTGAGATTAGCTAAGACGAGGTCTTGCTGTACTAGGGTGGGCACCGAATCCGAAGGCTGGTGTCTGTTGGGCCACGTGAAGGCCATGTAGAGACTGAGGCAGAGATCTGAAGCAACACAGCCACAGCCAAGCACAGCCATGGACGGCCACAGAAGGTCAAAGGGAGCCACACCTGCTGGAAGCTGGCAGAGCCACAGAACAACTTCTAGGGGCCTCTTGAGGCCACAGTGCCTGGGGAAATGACATGCGTCACTGCTTAGCAGCTCAGAACCTGCCTCTCTGCCTTGAGGACACAGCGGGAGGACATTGGCACTCTATAGGGCCAAGGGCCAGGATGCCTGGTGCCCTCGACAGAGAACCATTGGGATAAGTGGCTTAGAGAGCTGACTGCTGTCCCATCATCTACTTCAGAACCTGCACCCAGGACAGGGACCAAAGGCCAAGAGATTCCACAGTTTAAGGTTTTGTAAACAGCAAGGAGGCTGAGATGCTTCACTTCATGAGTGATACTGGATTCCTCCTGAGATTCACAGTCCTTTACATAGGTAAGAATATTATTTCCCCATGTGAACGTTTATATGGGAAAAGGTTTATCATGACACATTTATTATAATAACTTTAAGAAACACAGGAAGGAATCCCCCAAATTCCACATCAAGCACAGCCCTGCCCACGTCGGGTAAGTTCTATGTAAGTGCCCCTGCCACTCGCTGAGGGCTGTGCTTGGGGCCACCAGCCCATCCACTGACACCCTCAAGATGACGACTCTGACGCAGCTGTGCTCAGGGCTCTTGGCATCCAGCATGGAGGATGGCGTGGGCTGCTGCTCTGACAGCTTCCTATGATGATGTGTTCTTTGGTCTAGAAGTCGGAAGTTTCCTTTTCTCTAGACCAGTGGTTTTCAACCTTCCTAATGCCACAGCCCTTTAATACAGTTTCTGCAGGTCATGACCCACAGGTTGAGAACTGCTGTTCTAGACTCTAATTTGGAGCTTAATCCTTTTTTTCTTTTAACCAAAACACACCCAGTTGTGTCTTTTCTCACCCATTTGCTGGGTACTTCCTGTGCCCTGTGATCTGTGGGGTTTTCTTCAGCTCAGGAAATTTCTATCATTTGCTTAATTCCTGCCTCCACTGTCCCTGTCCCACGACTTCTGCCTCTGGAAGCACCACTTACCCACTCACTGGGCTCCTGGATCCTTCAAGAAAGCCTCTCGTCCCTTCCCTCATGACCCCGTTTATTTTTGTGTCAAGTCTACATTATAATCCTTATTCCTTTAAATAATGTAGATTGCCTTTAATTTGGCCAGTATGTGACTTTCAATACCTTCAAACAGATACTTCACACTCTTGAGCGAAGGCCCTACATGTGAACATGGTTTTAAGCTAGGAGAGTCTTGTGTACTGGTGAGAGCTGGGCAAGCACAGCCAGTAGGCACAGCCATCACTGCACCTGCTGGGTGCCCTAGGCGGTGCAAACTCAGCAGACACTCCTCTCCTGAGTCACAGCTGCCGCATGGCCCCAAGGTGAGAGAAGACCCTAGGGCAGCCCACGTGGCCAGCATGCAGGGAACAGCCCACACACACGTCACACTGCAGGGGACAGACGTGGCTCCAAGTCTCACGTCTAAGGGAATATTCACCTTCAGACGCTCATTCTATAAAATAAAGAAACATACCAACATCAGCCTTCATAGCACCTCCCTTTATTCAACACCAGGACACGCTGGTCCAGAACGGGTGGTCCAGAAACTGTTTCAGATTGCCGTCCCCAGGCACATGTGGAGGCCTGTGAGCCCAACTCACTCTAGTGATGGTGCTGTTTGAACTGGAGTCCACAATACCCACACGTCCCAGTTTTTGTTTCTTTGTCCTAAAAAAAGTCAAAAGGAATGATCTCATATATCCATAGTCTACTATAAATCTCACAGAGACAGTTCACATGGAGAAAGTAGGCATAAAACTTGAAGTACCTGCCAGCGAGAACACTGCCACCACTGACACACACCGTCACCTAAGCTAATGACGCGTCTGCCTCCACCCCAACCGTACAGCCTATGGGACAGAAGCCCCAGCCACAGGCTCCTGCCTGGGTCTCGCATCCAGGCCACAGGCCCAGTAAGAACACCCAGAACAGCAGGTGCCCCAATGAGTGCCTGCTGCTGCCCCCACCCCCACCCTCCACACACCTGACCTCAGGGCTCCGGCTCGGTCCCCTGCACTCTCTTCTCCATGGCCTCTATGTGACATTTACCAATAGGCAGGTAAGATTATATAGGCACTACTGTAAGATAAATTGTGCCCCCCCGTCACGTGTTAGCATCCTAAGCCCCAAAAGTGACTATATTTGAAGACAGAACCTGTAAAGAGGTAACTGAGGAAAAATGAGGTCACAGGGGGCATCCTAACACAATCTCACTGAGCGGGGACGAGGACACGGGTACAGAGCACGGCCTGTGGGGAGACAGGGGGAGATGTGGGCCACACGCCAGGGGAGGCCTTGGCATAACCGTCCCTGCCCATACCTGGAGCTCAGACCTCCAGCCCTCAAGACTAGAGAGAATAAATGCCTATTTACGCTGCAAGGTCTGGGGGAGTCTACGGCAGCCGGAGTTAAATGAGTTTGGTTCAGAGGAACGTGTGCGCCTACAGGAGTGAGAACGGTGAGGGAGCGACAGAGCCCGTCCGGCTCAGCATGCACCCATGTTCACAGACGACAAGTGTCTCTGAAGAGGTCGTTCCCCCAGGTCCCGCAACCTGGCTGAGCTGAGGGGCTGTGCCAACATTGTGCACACTGGGCAGAGAGGGCAGGAGACCAAGCAAGCCCAGAGGACAGACAGGCCACACACGCATGTGCACGCCCGGCAGCTACCCACCAAGTTTATGTACACCTTGGGGTGGCCCAGGGAACCCCCGCCGCCATCACACGATATCACCCGGCTCTCCACTTCACTCACGGGTTGCTCTGCTATCAAATCAATGGCAAAGTTTTCATTCACCTGGAACAAAAAGAAAAGAAAAACTGACTCAAATATGAAAACTGCTAACTTCACATAATATCTGCAGAAGACCCCCAGACCCACTACTGTCATCCCAGCCCTAGTTGTAAACTTTCCCTTAAGTATCATCATCAAAGGGTGTCAAATACACAGATAGTTTCATCTCAAGCAGGTACACACATACATGTTTACTTTTCACTTGGATAGAAGTCCAAACTTACAAGAAGGGAACAAGACCCAGAACATGCACAGCAACCCCCACCACCACCGTCCAGTTCTCCAACTGGGAGCAGCCTTGTCCGGCCTGCCATCTCCTGAGCTCCTGTCCTATCTGTCCCTCTCTCTGCTGCACAGCACACCCCACCACTACCGTCCAGTCCTCCGACTGGGCGCAGCCTTGTCTGGCCTGCCATCTCCTGCGCTACTGTCCCCTCTGTCCCTCTCTCTGCTGCACAGCACACCCCACCGTCCTCCAACAGGGAGCAGCCTTGTCTGGCCTGCCATCTCCTGAGCTCCTGTCCCGTCTGTCCCTCTCTCTGCTACACAGCACCCCACCGTCCTCCAACAGGAAGCAGCCTTGTCTGGCCTGCCATCTCCTGTGCTACTGTCCCGTCTGTCCCTCTTTCCGCATACACACCCCACAGGTCTTTCCCTCATTTGCTCCCGCGTGTACCTTGTAAGAACATTACTTCACGTGACCTGGGCATGGCCACCAAGCTTGGGAAATGTAGCACAGAGGTGTCAGAGTCACCTTCCAACTGCCCCTGGATCAGAGGGCAGCTGCCGACTCTCCCTAAGTGTAATCTCATGTCTGCAGCCTGTGTTCCGAATTCCTTATCCGTTACGTCTTCCACCAATTCTTTTGAATAAGTTTTATCATTGACTCTCAGGGGGTTTTTATATATATCATTTTACCTCCAAATAGATACTGTTTCACTACTTTTTTCTAATTCTTCTGCCTATAATTCAGTAAGCAGTACTATAGATGTGGGCATCTATGCCTTGCTCTGACTGCAGGGAAAGTCTTTAGTCATTTTTTGGTATAATGTAGGTTTTAAAACTGTCCAAACACATGTTACCATGTCTAGGAAGTATCTATCAATTCCTATTTTCTCAAGGGTTTCTATTTAGAAATGGGTATTAAATTTTGTGAAACCTTTTCAGCATTTATGAAGATAATCGTATGACTTTCCACCCCAGTCTACCTCATCTATTAGGGAGCATCATATTTCCCGGTATAAACTCTCACTGTGGTACCGGGGTGCTCTCCGACATCTTAACAGGATTTTTCCATCAGCATACAGAACATCATTTCTCTGTGTTTATTAGATGTAAGTGCCATCGTTACTTCTGAGTCACAGAAAGAATCTCAAGAGTTTTCCTTCTTGTTCTACATTCTGACAGAGGTCATGGTGCACCAGGGTCACCTCAGGCCTATAGGCCTGGTGGAGTGCCCCTGGGAAGCCACCTGGACCCTGTGTCCCCTAAGGTCACCCCTGGGTCACGCTCCCCACTTCCCCCAGTGGACTTCTCCCCAGTGGACACTGGGCTGCGTTAGCCTTCTACCTTTACTGGGATCAATTTTGGTGAACTGTATTCTCCTAAGAACTGTCTACTTCATCTAAATGTTCCAGTTTATCTGCACAGAAGTGTGCAGTGTGAACGCGTGTCGACACCTGGAATGTCCTCCCCACCAGTGACGCCCCCTGATCACTGGGTGTTATCTGTGTGAACGCGTGTCGACACCTGGAATGTCCTCCCCACCAGTGATGCCCCCTGATCACTGGGTGTTATCTGTATAACCCACCTTTTTAGTCACGTGGCTTAATAATCAACAATCAGTGGTTTATTTTCTCACAAAACCAGGACTTTGACTTCTTAATTCATCTACCTATATTTTCTACTTAATTAACTCTGCTTTTATCATCCCTTCTTATATTTTGATTTACCTCATTATTTTTTCTAACCTGAGGACTTGGAAACTTACCCAGCTATAACATCTGGTGTCTGTCGGGAGTCAGCTTCCTGATGAGGTCATCTGCCCTCTGCAACCTCACTCAGGCCCTGCCCAGGTGGCACACCCCATGCTGCGGACAGGTGTCCCTTCCTGAGCTTACTCCCACCTTCCTGCACACACTACTCTCTGCACCCCAAACACTGCTGTGTTGCGGGCACACAGGTGCTCACAGCTGCTACCCGTTCATGGCAAGTGTGGCTGGAGCATCCTTGGTCTGCTGAATGGTTCTCTGGCCCAAACACTCTTTCGTGGAGCACCCCGACCATGTGACTCCTTGTTTTCTTTTGCTGGAAACTCAGGCTTATCTCTCCAACACAACACAAAGGTCCCCCGACAGGAATAGGCTGAACAGGCCAGGACAGAAACCACCCATGGAGCGCATTGCAGCTCCAAGGGGAAGAGGTCTCCGAGCACTGTCCAGAGAGCAGGACAGTCCACCCAGGGACACTGCACTTAGGGCATGACATGCTGCCCGGGGGCACAGCTTGTATAGCACAGGACACGCCACCCAAGGACACAGCACTTAGAGCAGAACAGGCCACCCAGGGACACAGCACTTAGGATAGGACACACCACCCAGGGACACAGCGCGTACAGCACAGGACACACCACCCAGGGACACAGCACTTAGGATAGGACACGCCACCCAGGGACACAGCGCGTACAGCACAGGACATGCCACCCAGGGACACAGCACTTAGGACAGGACACGCCACCCAGGGGACACAGCACGTACAGCACAGGACACGCCACCCAGGGACACAGCAGTTAGGACAGGACACGCCACTCAAGGGACACAGCACGTACAGCATAGGACACACCACCCAGGGACACAGTGCTTAGGACAGGACACACCACCCAGGGACACAGTGCTTAGGACAGGACACACCACCCAGGGACACAGTGCTTAGGACAGGACACGCCGCCCAGGAGACACAGCGCATACAGCACAGGACACACCACCCAGGGACACAGTGCTTAGGACAGGACCCGCCACCCAGAGGACACAGTGCTTAGGACAGGACCCGCCACCCAGGGGACACAGTGCTTAGGACAGGACACACCACCCAGGGACACAGTGCTTAGGACAGGACACGCCGCCCAGGGGACACAGCGCATACAGCACAGGACACACCACCCAGGGACACAGTGCTTAGGACAGGACCCGCCGCCCAGTTCACATAGCACAGGAAGACCCAGTCACCCACACAGGAGGAGGAGGAGGAGGAGGCGTTCCAACGGTTACTTAAACAGCCAAATGGACAGCCTTTTAGCAAGTTATCAGTGTGAGGTGGGAAGGAGCAGTGAGGGAGAGGGGAGGTCAGACTCTGACATTTTATAAACTGGACTTTGAAACCATGCTTACATTTTCTGAGTTATAAAACTGAAAAATTTTAAAAAATAAACAAAAGGCCCTAAGCTATTGCAAGTAACTTTAAAATAGACAGCAGCAACCCCTCCAAAAGGACACTCCTCGTGAACATGGCCACTTCCAGAGTGAAAGGAGCTATTCTTGAAAGACCAGGACTTGCAGTGTGGGGACCGGCAAGATCAGGAGACAGGCAAGATCAACCAGTGAAGTAACGGTCTCATAATGCTGAATTCAACCTGGAGGGAGCAGCACGCACTCATGGAGTGTCTGATTTTCACATAGTCTCTTCCTGCTCTGCCCACGGAGACCAACCCCACAATGGTGAGCACCCCGTGGCCACCCTTCAAACTGACAGGGCTGGGCTCTCTCAAGACATGATTCCAGGTGCAGGGCAGGAAATGTCCCCCATAGACTTGTAGGGTGACAGAGGCAAGGAAGTGTGAAAGGCAAGTAAGTTCATGTCAGGGGATCAGTCACTGGGGGAACTTCCCACAGGACAACATGGGACATGGGGAACTGCAAGGTCAACAGGGTCATACTCAAAGAGCAGCAGCATGACAGAGACTTGAGCCCAGAACTCATAGACATACATTAGCGACTCCTAAGGGCATGGTAGCTCACGCCTGTAATCCCAACACTCTGGAGACTGAGGCAGGAGGACTGCTGGAGGCCAAGAGTTTGAGACCAGCCTGAGCAAGAGTAAGACCCCCATCTCTATAAAAAACAGAAAAATTGGCTCAGCGCCTGTGGCTCAAGTGGCTAACGTGCCAGCCACATACACCTAAGGTGGCAGCTTCAAATCCAGCCCAGGCCCGCCAAACAATGATGGCTACAACCAAAAAATAGCCAGGCATTGTGGCGGGCACCTGTGGTCCCAGCTGCTTGGGAGGCAGAGGCAGGAGACTCGCTTGAGCCCAGGAGTTGCAGGTTGCTGTGAGCTGTGATGGCACAGCACTCTAGCCAGAACAGCTTGAGGCTTTGTCTCAAAAAAAAAAAAAAAAACCAGAAAAATTATCCGGGCATGGTGCTGGTACCTGTAGTCCCAGCTACTCAGGAGGCTAAGGCAGGAGGGAAGGTCACTTGATCCCAGGAGTTTCAGGTTGCTATGAGTTATGACACCATGGCACTTTAGACCAGACCAAGGAAAAAAAAAACCTTATCAATTACCCTAGAGGTGAATGGTCTTATGTGGCCCCCAAGCTCAGTGTTGAGAGATGGGCCTTCAAGAGGTGAACAGGTCACTATCTCAGGAGAGCTGCTGGTAAAGAGTGAGTTCCGTCCCCCTTCACTCCTGCCCTTGGCTTTCTGCAGGCAGATGACACCACAGGAAGGCCCTGGCCAGAGGGAGGCCCCTGACCTTGGAAACATAAGAAATGAATCACTGTTCCTTACAATAGTAAGGGACCCAGTGCTGGGCATTCTGTTATAACAGAAGCACAAACAAACAGAGATATCACTCATTACTTAAAGTCTGATAAATAAGGTGGAGAATCAAGTATATCTTCTGATTTTCCTACAGAAACTTTACCTCAGGGTAACCAAGGTCTCTTTTTATGCAAATATTCAAGTTAATAAAATAACAGAATATCATTACTTACAACCCCTTATGTAAACCGCCAGTGTCTCTAATCACAACCAGAGTCAACCACCTGCCACATGCATCTGGACATCAGCAGCACTGTCCATACAGCAGACTCAGCACACTCTGCTGGGCCATGACGTGCCTCACTTGCCCAACAGGCAGCCATGACGGCCGGCTCGCCTGCGCAACAGGTGGCTGTGACTGCCCGGCTCACCTGACAACAGGCAGCCATGACGGCCGGCTCGCCTGCGCAACAGGCGGCTGTGACGCCTGGCTCACCTGACAACAGGCAGCCGTGACGCCCGGCTCACCTGACAACAGGCAGGCACAGCAGACACATCCAACCACACGAAGGGATGAGGCAACAAACCAGCTGAGGACAACTGGATGTGACCTGGGTTCTTTCACAAGTAAATACTAAAAAGGAAAAAAAGAAACAGGGAAAGGAGTTGGGAGGAACCACTGGGAACCTACAGACTAAGAGACCCTCAACAGTGGTGCACAGGGAACTTGAGTGAACACCAAGTAAAGCTGGAACTTTTTTTTACAATTTCACACAATCAAAAATATTTAGCATCACCCACGTGTTTAAAGGAATCACTGATTTTTCAGGTGTAATAATGACACTGCTGTCACGTTAATATCTTTGAAGGTACAACTGACCCATTAACCTTTGGGCTGGAGACCCTGCCACTGGCACAGGTGAGAATTTGTCTGTGACTCTGACTCTCCAAAACGCAACCACTAACAGCCACGGCTGACCAGGGAGGCTTACTGATGACATAAAAGTTGATTAGCTCAGCGTTATAGGCACTGATTATACATGGCATTCTTACAGTAAAGTAAGCTAGAGAAAAGAAAATGCTACGAGAAAATCATGGGGAGAAACAGATTTACTATAAAGGGATCATCACAAAGGTCCTCGCTCCGTGTCCCCCACGGGGTGGGGGCGGGGGCACTTGCTGTCTCAGGGTGGCAGAGGTTGCAGCAGCTCCCCACAAGTGGACCTACACAGTTCAGGCCCATGCTGTCCAAGGGTCAACTTACACACCAATAAATTCAGAAGATTCAATGGCATGGTATCAAAAAACTGCTCCAAGATTACCCGGGGCCAGTGGGGCCAGGGTGTTGGCAGAGCTGAAGCCAGATTTGCCATCACGAGGATCTGGGTTACAAGTACTGAGTGTTTGGACCCACGGGAAGAGGGAGTCATGCCCTTCCCTCCTCTTCATAAAGCTTATTTTTTTAACGTGAGTAAACATCCTGGCTTGGCAAACAAAGTATTTTATGATGCCCAAGCTAGCAAACTGTGCAGGGGGCAGCACCCACGTCTGCAAGTGCAGGGGAGGCCCCATCTCCACACCCTGTGTGCCCAAAGCCCAGTAATGGGCACTCACTCCCACAATCCCCCCACCCGGCGTCTTCCTTTCTGAAGTCACCTGCTAGCTCACAGCCACCCACTGCACACATGCCTGGCCTTAGCCACGAAGGCCTGTGTCCAACACTGGCTCTCAGGCACAAGCCCCCTGGGGCGCACCCTTGACCTCACCAGAGTGGAAAACGGCAGCGAGACACACAACCACCTCCCACTTCTGGGGACCAGAGGCCCAATCCCCAGCCACAAAGCCACAGGGAATCAGGAGGGCACAGCTTTTCCCTCATGGCTCGCCCTTGCAGACACAGACATTTCAGAAAGGTTTACTTGTAAGTGGCTCTGTCAGAGATTACCATTTTATAAAGCTTTCCCCTAAGATCTACTTCCAGGACACAGCAGGAGGTCAGTGGAAAATGAAGCCACATCACACCACCACTAGCGGCAGGTCCCCAGGCTCTTCTACAATCGCGAAACACAGAGCTGTGGCTGACAGCCCAGCTGCCCCTGAGGTAGCACCTTCCAGCAGCTGTGGAGCGAGGGATGGTCTGCCACTCTGCTGCTGGCAAGGCAGCTAACCATACAAATGAAGCCTTATGGTGTAAATAATACGGTGTCTGCCTAGGAGACAACGTGTCATGAAGGCCGCACTAACAAACTGCAGGCCCCAAATCACGGCAGCCAGAACCCGGCCACCTCCCCGCAGGAAGGGAAGCTGACGCCTTGACACTGGTGACTGACTGACACAGGTGCCCTCCAATCACTTACCGTGCACAGCTCCAGGGCGACCCTGCTGCCCATCACCGATGTCTAGTCCAGGACTCATCACACAGAACACAAAGAGCCACACAGGACACAGCCCACCCTGTGCTCCAGCCCACCCTGTGCTGCCGCTTCCTCTGGGGGAGGGGCTGGGGAGGGAGAAGCACAGCTGGATTTCACTAGAAGTTAGGGGCAGAAGAGCCGACACAGGACCTAGGACTCTGCAATTGACACACAGGCCACGCAAAGACTCTCCAAGTGGCACACAGGACACACAGGACTCTGCAATTGACACGTGGACACACAGGACTCTGAAAGTGGCACATAAGACACACAGGACTCTGAAAGTGGCACATAGTACACGCAGGATGCAGGACTCTACATGTGACACACAAGACACACGGGACAAAGGACCCTCAAAGTGGCACACAGGATACACGGGACGCAGGACTCTCCAAGTAACACAAAGGACACACAGGACTGCCTAAGCGCAAGCGTGGCCCTCACGCTGGCCATCTTACTACTGTGATACGGACTCTCACACATCACCAATGTACAAACAGGACAACACCTTTCCAACTGCCCTCCTAAATGACCGAGTGGTTTGGGCACAAACACAATTTGGTTTAATTCATTTGTCAGCGACCTGTTCTCTTTATAACTCACACATTTTTGGGACTGACAGTTCCCATGAAAAGTTCGTTTCTTATGTCAAACTGAGATTAAGTCTCTTAGATTAAGTCTCTTAAAGAAAAAACATAAAATTCTGTGATATATCAAAACCAGTGCAAAAAGGAAATGACAACCCAGCTAAGTACCCCACATTCTGTAAAAGTCACCCTATTAATGGAACTTTTTAAGTTCAAAATAAAGGTTCAGCTCAATTATAAGAACATCAAGTACTTTTAGCATTAATGACAGACATCTGCTGACAGATCCCGGGAGTGAGTCCTCAGCCAGGTGACAACCAACGTGCTCCACCAGCCTCTGCACCCGCAATGTGAGCGGCTCTACCACCTGTGCGGTCTGCCTGACCGCCTCCTGGGAGAAGCAAGAACGAGCAAGCACTGGCCACCAGGGCCTCTGAAAAGAACCTCTGGTCAATTCTCCACAAGGGCCCAAAGCTGCTCCCCTCCTCGATGTTCTTATTGTACTAAAATCCACATATATAAAATTTACCACAGTAACCACTGCTAAGAGCACAGACCAGTGGCCTCACACAGTCACAGTGCTGTGCAGCCACCTCCACCACCTCTGGACGTCACCACCCCAACTGAAACTCCATCGCGTGAAATGCTAACTCCCCTCCCTCAACAGACCCCCAGAGCCATCGCCTTCCTGTCTCTATGAATTTAACTACTCTGGCACCTCATGTGAGTGGCATCATTCAGTATTTGCCCCTTTGTGACTGTCTTATTTCAGAGAATAACTCCCTCATCCAGTTCACCCATTCTGGGTGGACAGACCACATCTCGCTCACCCACTCTCCTGTCAGAGGACCCTGGGCTGCCTCCACGTTCTGCTGCTGTGAACATGGATATACCAGTCTCCTTTTCTTCCAATTCTTCTGGGTATATAACCCAAAGTGACATTGCTCGATCAGGTAGTGTCACATTTCTCACTCTTGGAGGGACCTCGTCCTGTCTTTTTCAGCGGCTGCACCATTTTTCAGTCCCACCAGCAACACACAGGGTTCTCATTTCTCACACCCTCACCAACACCTGCTTTCTTGTTTGTGGGGGGCCTAAGCCCCAAAAACTCTTTGGCATTTTTTTTCCTGTCTCTGAGCACTACTCCCAGTTAATTATTCCCACTAACAAAATCTGTCGCACTCACATTAACGACAGAACAAACCCCAGTCAGCAGACCAGCACCACATGAGGCCTCTCCTAAGCCTGGGATGCACTTCAAGGCTGCTACCAAAGAACAGAGAGGCCAGGCAAGTGCAGTCAGAGGGTCACAACTAAACTCACCTCTGCCAGCCCAGGGATCTAAGAAAGTTCTAAAAATGCTGAGAACGCATCTCCAACCTGTACGGATGCCCTGTCATGGGTTGTATGGGAGGGGGAGTGCGTCAACATGGCCAACGTCTGGATGTAAGGACTTGTCCTGGCTGTGTCATAATCCTGACACAGTGGGGAAGGGCAGGTCAGAGGCTGCTCAGCGCATCCTAGCCTCCTGTCATTCTACGTTTCTGTTTCTTTTCAAAAACTAAAAATGAAGCCTGCCTGTCTGTGATGAGGACTGCTGCAGTCTGGCTGACACTCCCTGATGGCCTCTCAGAAAGGCCCACTCCCAGCACCTTCCTCATCTACAGTCAGCACTGCCAGCCCGCAAGACTGAGACCTCAGCACTGATTTTTTTTTTTTTTGAGAGAATCTCATTATGTAGCCCTTAGAGTGCTGTGCCATCACAGCTCACAGCAACAGAATCACAGCTCACAGAATCACTTGGGGGCTTAAGCAATTCTCTTGCTTCAGCCTCCCAAGTAGCTGGGACTACAGGCACTGGGCACAACACCCACCTGGCTATTTTTTTTTGTTGCAGTTGCCATTGTTGTTTTAGCTGGCCCAGGCCAGGTTGGAACCCACCAGCCTCGGTGTATGTGGCCAGCACCCTACCTACTGAGCTCCAAGTGCTGCTGAGACCTTAGCACTTAGAAAGCTCAACAGTGGGCAGCAGGGTCTGCATACAGCCAGGCAGGGCAGCTCACAGCCCATGCCAGATACACCCAGATGTGACAACTGATGCCAGCAAGTATAACCAGCTCCTAGAGGCTTCACCCTGCTCCCAGGGGCATCACCTAGCTCCCAGAGGCATCGCCCAGCTCTGGGGCATCACTGCCATTGTTAGGTTGTCATCACTATTACTACCACTCCTCACTACATCACCCCTTCCATTTTAATTTTACATGTATGACTAAAACATGATGAAAATATTTCCATATGAACAAGAGAGAAAGAGCTGGTCACTTTCAAGTCAGTTCCAGCCCTCCAGCTCAATCATGTGGCCCCAGAGTGTGACCTGCTCCAGGACCACAGCAGGCCTGACCTCTGGCCCCTTCTGTGCGGGGTAGGAGATGGGCAGCATGCCCTTCCTGTCACAGGCTGGGGCCCAGGGACCACTCTGCAGACATAGGCAGACCACAGCAGCAGCCATGCACAGATACTTTCCCCTTTTCTGGCTCAACTACCTAGGTTCCTGCTAAGTTTCTTCTTCAGATTAAGTTCAGATTTGGTTTATTTCTTACCTTACTACTACACAAAACTAAACAGACAAGAATATCAAGGGTTGCTAGGAGTGTGGGGAGGGAGGAGGCATGGTAGAGCATAGAGGGTTCTCAGGGTAGGGAAACCAGTCTGCATGACCCTTCCTGCTAGACACAGGTCAGTATGCTCTGTCCAAACCCACAGACCATACAACATTGAACTTGAACTTCAATATGGACTGTGGAATGAGCCAACAACAATGTATTGATACTACTTCATCAGCTGGGCCAAGGCAGCAGACAAAGCAAGATGTCAGTGATGGCAGAAACCATCAGGGAGAGAGGGTCTACCAGAAAGCCTGCAACCTTCAGTTTTGCTATAAAACTAAAGGTGTTCTAAAAATATAAGGTCACTTATAACCAACGAATACTATTAAAAACAGCACTAAACACCAGATTTTTGTTACAAACATGATAAACACCAGATATTACAAACATGGCTCATGCCTTTACATTAACACCAGGTGTTCCCTGGCACTCTGGAGCTGGATAAGGAAAGGGCACTGGAGGGGTTGAACCAGCCGAGCGCTAGGGGTCACAGCCAGGTCAGCACCCGGGAAAGACGATGCCAGGAAAGCAGCACCATCTGCCCTCTCCTGCCTCCACCTTCATTGGCTTCAGCAACTCTGATCTGTTTGCTTTTTACGGTGTTCTCATGTTGCCCTGTAATAGACCAACTAGAGACAGTCTGTGCACAGGAAGGACGCCCCCATGCCATGAGCCCCTTGTGGTGGAACTCGAGGCTACAGGGTTGGAAAGAGCAGCGCATGGAAAAGATACCATGTTGAAAAGAACAATAATAGCTCAAAGAAGAAACATGACAGGGTTTCTGAGAATGGAGAGGAGCAGGACTTACCACATGCCGACTCTTACTACACAATTTATGTTATAAATCTTCACTGGAGATTTATGATTCTACAAACAATACATCCTTGGCTTCCATCTTACAAATGAGAATCCTAAACTTCAGGGGCTGTGAATCAACCTCAAGCCTGTCAGGCTGCAAATCCGCAGGGCTTCCACTCCACCAGAGGGGCAAACCCACTAGACACAAGCCCCTCCTACCTCTGTGATGCTGGCAGGCACCACTGCCAATCATAGCATTCTTCCCCTGAACCAGGCACCAAAATCCTTCTCAACCCAACACCCAGTGCTGCCAAATCATCAGTCACCTGAACACAGACGTCTCTGCCACCCACTCATCAGACCACACAGCAGGCAACCAGCTGGATTTTGAGAAAGTGAATTTATAGCGAGACAATTACGATCCTGTGAGCTTCTCTAGAGTATCCTATAGCTCCCCAATGTCAGCAGAGAAAACAGACACTGGAAGGGATAATGTAACAAAGATCAGAGGAAAATGAACAGGGCAGCAAAGGTGTAACAAGAAGAACCAACAGGATGCCAGAATTGGGACAGAGTGGGACAGAGAATAACCGTAGGTGACCATGAAGGACATAAACAAATTCAGGGAACATGGAGAAATAAGAATTTGGGAGCTGGTCCCAATATGCATTAGAAAGGAAGTTAGAGAAGAGAACAGGCATATTTAGGCAGAAGGACTCTAATCTCGACATTCTTTCCCCAGTAGCCACACTCATGGATTGTCTGATTCAATTCATCTTTGTTTACAATTTGTAGAGTAGTTAGACCCACTCAGAAAAGAATAATTCATGTGCCATTTTCAGTTTGTCAGTATAAGTCCCAGTAAAAACACAGCTTCATAGATTTGCTGAGAACTACGAAAAACACACCCTACAACATGGTTTAAAAAGCAAGTTTTAAAAGTTGATATGATTTACCTTAATCTCAGAGTGTCCAGAGTATAAAAAGCACAAAAATGAGAAAGATAAACTCCCACTTATAGATAAACCAGAACTACAACTGCAAAATATTTATTATGTATTTCAAGGGATTAAAAATGAAAAATGGATACAATTAGCCTTTCTAAAAACTGTAGAACTTCAGAGTTCTAGGGTGCTCAAAATGTGGGGAGAATTTATTTAAATCTTATACATGAATCTTTTATTTCTTGTGAGTTACATTAAAGTTCTTAAAGCTTAGCTCACTTTTACTAGATCATTTACTTACCTCTTTCTGACGACCTACAAATCTAATTTTTCTGTAGTCTTTATCATCATAAACCTAGGGGGAAGGAAAAATACCAAATATTATTTTTAGAGCTTTATTCTAAAAGTAGTCACTTAAAATCAATAAGTATTACAAAAAATGTGTTTTTCTTAACTTTTAGGTCATTGATAATTACTCAAAACACATGAGGGTCAGTGTGTCATTAGGGACATTTTTCAGCAAGATACCAGCAGTGATAAGGGATGGTAATATTAACTCAAAGACAGAAGTCTGGGTAGCGCTGAGAGGTGGCCCGGGAAGGCAGGGTGGAAAAGAGACAAATCCTGACGGAGGACGACCCCACCCCTGCCTTCCATCATACACATATTAGTATACAGTACCTCCTGCCCTAGACTACAACAGACTCCCCGGGTTGTTAAAGTTTATTATTCGACATCACGCAGTCAAAGCACTGGTGGAGCAAACGGCCGCGGGGAGCCCTCTGGGGACACCCGGCTCAGCTTCTGCCGGCCATGGCGCTGGGATCAACGCCGTCCGGACAGGCGGCATCCACGGGGTGAGCGTCTCACCGAATGAGACTGCGAGGGAGGCCCAAGCTGGCCGCGACCCGCGCAGGACGAGGCGCAGACCCAGAGGGTCCCGAAACCGGAACCCACAGGTCGCCCCTCTCCGCGACTCAGGTGCCAAGTAGGGAGGGCGTCCTACGCCCCACAGACGTTACCTGGCCAGTGTGCGTGACTTTCTCCCCGGTCGGCGAGGTCCGCACCCCAAAACACCTGGCGCCCCTGGGCAGATTCTGGGCCACCGTGCCGGCCGGACCCAGCAGCCGGCAGAAGGTCGCAGCCGCCGCCATCTTGCGCGGCTGACCTTTGACCCGGCACAACGCAGCGCCTCACGCAGACGCAGGCGCGCGGCTTCCGGCGGCGCCCGCGCTCTCGGGACTTATTTCGCTCTGCGCGGGGCGGGGCGGAGGGGGGTGGGAACAGGACTGGAGTGTGCGCGTGCGCAGTGTGATCGGACTGGAATGTGCAGACTCTGGCCGGAGCCGGCCGCGTAGGGCTTTCTACTGCGTGTGCGATCTTCCGCGTGTGGTTGCTGCCCTGTGATTCTTTTATGGGGGGAAGACAGGGAAGAAGATAAACTGAGGGAGACATTGTTTATATTCTTATGGTAATCGATAATCCTGAGACGCTTGGATGTCACATTGGGTGAAGGGGCTGATTGTTTTGCAGAAGAAACTTAAGTGCACTGGATCTGTTCATTCACGTGTGGTTGAGTATTCCCCTCCTCAAATGCTTCCTGCAACAAAGCAACCAGTAAAACTACAATTGCTTCTCCCCAGCGTGTAAATACAGTTTCTAAAAGGGCTCATTTTGTTCACAGCTGCCTGGTAAAATCCCAGCTGGCAATTCAGCCCAAACTGGGAACAATTCCCCGCTTGACGGTCCAGCATCGGCCTTTTCTCTGCTGTGGCTGGAGCCTGACAACCAGATGACTCCAAGAACAAAACTCTAGAGATTGATGGGAAGTTGAGAAGGTGGGAAGTGATACAGAAGAGGGATAAAGTCTACATGAAACAGGCATGCACATAGAGACCTCCTGGAAACGGAAAGATGTCTCAGCAGACCTAGTGATTTCTCCGGGGCCCCACCCCGTGTCCACCTGGGCAGGAGCAGAAGTGGGCTCTGAGCTAGCAGTGTGCAAGGAGAGACAGATGTAGCCAGGTCTGCAGCTCACTGACATGTATAAAAAAAGTAAGAGGGATGGGTTCCCTGATAGATACCTGAAATGCAAGTATAATTCAATTAATCGTAGAATCTAAGCGGTGGATATATGGGTGTTCACCGTAAAATTCTTGCTGGTTTCCCTGTATGTTTGAACTTTTCTACAATGGAGAAAGAAAAAAGATAGTTGTAACCAGTTGGGACCATTGTCTATTTCCCCATCTTTCCAACAGTCAATTATAACTAAAATAAAACCCAAACCCCTTGCCAACTGAACAGAGTGCTCTTGGTCAAGGATACCCCAGAAAAACCTTAAAGCTGAAGTCCTGGCCACAAAGGGAAGAGACCTTTTTATACCTCCTTTCTTTTGTAGTTTAGATTCAACAGCTGACCAGCATTAATGTTGAAATAGAGATAAGAGGTGCTTGGTTTGTTGTGGCAATAAGATACTAAATTATTAGCAGGACCTAAAGCTATGCAGGGTAAAAGTAAATTACCTGCAAGCCATCACTTTGCTTATAGTTCACCTGAGTTGCTATCTTGTGTCTTATCTTCAATAGATTTTTTTAACTTAAAATGTTTTGAGCCTTTAGATAAAGCTTTAGTTCTTTAACCAATTACAATCAAAGAATCTTTAAACCATCCTGTAACCTGTATCCCTGTCCCACTTCAAGATGTCCGGACTTTGGGGGCCAAATCAATGTGTTGATTGATGACTCTATTTGCAATTCCTACCTCTATGAAATGTCAAAAACCAAACTAAGGGACCATCTTGGGACCAACTGCTCAAGGATTCATGGGTTGGCTCCTGCCCTGTTCGCACATGCTCAGCTCAGAATAAACCATTTTGTCTTACAGCATTTGGGTTTTTCCTTTTAACACGATACATTTCTCCCCAGATGTACTCTTAAAAAATGGTTTTGTCCGTTTTGTGTGAGGTCTAATTGGTTGAATCTTTTTCATTCTGGGTAACCATTTGCGTTTCCACTTTTGAAATTCCCCTTCTCCCTCTTCACCCAGCGGAAGAAGGCAGGGTTGGAGACAAGGCCACCAACGCAAGCACGCATGTGCCTCGCTCTCCGCGCTGAGGGCTTGTCACGTGATTTTCCCGCCGCCATCTTTCTTCCTGGAGGCGGTGTCCTCCCTGCCCGCGTGCGCAGGCGCGGTGCTCGGTGTTGCTGCGGATCTGGGCTCCTTACTGTCAGGTCAGGGGTCCAGGGCGTCCCGAAGGTAGGGGTGCGGGGCCCGAGCGGCGGCGAGGGTGGGGCTCCCGGGACCAGAGGGCGGGGCCGGTTACCCCGGAACTGCAGGCCACGGTCGGAGGAGTGTGTGCCGAGCGCGGGAGTCCAGGGACCCTGGCAGGGCCTGCGGGCCTGGGTCGGTAGGACTGCACGAGTGCCTGGGTCCTGACGGGTGGGCTGTGGGCTCAAGTGCGACGCGTTCGCACCCGGTGGTCCCAGGTGAGGCCGTCCGCGCTCCGGGCTCGGGTCCTGCCGGCTGAAACTTGCAGCCCCCCTGGCCCCCTTCCCAGGTGTCGGTGGACTAGCACGGGCGGCCCCGTGGGCGAGGTGCAGAGCGGATGTGACAGCCCTTCTCCCCGCAGACTTGTCCGCGACATGACAACGCTGTTGGTGCGGAGGATGGTGGCCACGGTCGTGAGCCCCTTGCTCCATCTTGGTTCCCGCGCCGCGAACCCTCCCGCCTTCTCTACGCTCCTCGCCGGTCCGCTCCGAGGTGCGGGGTCCCTGCTTCTGCGCGGCCCCTTGCCCTGCCTGCAGCCCGCGCTGGGCTTCAAGACCAAGGGCGTCCTCAAGAAGCGCTGCAAGGACTGCTACCTGGTGAAGAGGCGGGGGCGGTGGTTCATCTACTGCAAAACCAATCCCAGGCACAAGCAGAGGCAGATGTAGCCTCTTCCCCTCAAGAGTAATGCGCAAGGTTACCACCGCTCAAGTCTTTGAGAACATGGTTGTCCCTGAGCAAGAGTGAAGACGCCAGGACTCTTACGTAGGGAGTGCCCTAAATGTTACTTACTACTCTCTTCAGTTTTGATGTGCCTTTATAGTTAGTTTGCCAGTTAAAAACACTTTCTCATTAAAGACATCGTCTGAAAAGTTTAATTCACTGTGCCTGAGCATTGCCTGCAGGTAGGTACTGCATAGGACTAGGGCAGTTATTCGTTAACTGTGTGTGAGGATCCTCGGGGCCTCTGGGAAGAAATGGTGACAGTCTAGGTTTCCTGTGTTGCATGATAATCTACCCCAAGCTGGGGGGATTAAATCACCACAATACATTACTCACAATTTTGTGAGGAGTTTGGGAAGGGCTCAGCTGAGCAGTTTGTGGTCTACATGGTACTGGCTGCAGGATCCACCCCCATGATGGCACCAAGGATCCACTCTCATGATGGCCCTGGTGCTGCTTGTTCTATGAGGCCCCTCCTGCAGACCTGATCACTGGCCTGTGCTACTCAGAGGAGCTTCCCCAGAGACTCAGGAGGACACTGAGTCAAGGCTTCCTATGACTCAGTATAGAAATTTTAAAACCTTAGTTCCACTGCTCTCCTGGTGCAGCAAGTCCCTTGGGTGAACCCAGATAGGGCCTGGGGAAGCAGGTTCCTGCTGGGTGATGGCAACACCTACAAGTTTGAAGGTTGCTCCCACAGGGAGGAGGGCTGGGGTGGGTCAGTCCGTTCTGGTCACCAGTGCCAGGAGTTGAGCTAACCCTACGCCTTGGGTCACCAGGAGTGGCTCTCAGGAAGTTGTGTCAGTGCACCACTTGGGGCTGCTACCTTGGTCTGGGTTGCCCCAACCAAACACCTCGAGTCGGGGTTTAGTCAAAAAAAAAAAAAAAAAATGTTCATTTAGTCTTGGAGGCCAAAAGTCAGATGAAGGTGTCAGCTGGGCTGGTTCCCCTTTTCCTGCCATGTGGACACTCACATCTCCCTGTGTCCTTATGGGGCTTTGCCTCCATGTGCATGTGAGTCCCAGTCTCTATAAGGGTCCCATCCTGTTGGATTAGGTCCCACCCCAATGATCTCACTTTACCTTTGTTGCCTCACTAAAGACCCTGTCTCCAAATACAGTCTGTGCTGAGGTCCTGAGGGTAGAACTTCAACTCATGAATTTGGGGGCAGAGGGGTCCAGTCCAGCCCAGAGCAAATGCTTAAATGTAGGGGTGATATTTTACATGTCATTGCTTGCTCCTGGCCAAGGGGACTTACCCACCCATTCAGAAAAGGAGTTCCAAACGTGAGGAGGCCTGTGCAAGAACCCTAACAGAAGAATAAGCCCTCCCGGCCAGATAGCAGACAGCCATGGCTACTGCAGGGTGAGAGCTCAGGCCTCCACAGCTGTGCCCTCCCAGCCAGATAGCAGACAGCCATGGCTACTGCAAGGCGAGCGCTCAGGCCTCCACAGCTGTGACTGGGGTTTCTACAGCCCACAGGCATCTGACCTATGTGGAGAGGGTAGGTGGGGGTTGTTGCCTAAAAGGAAAGGGACCCGGGAGCTTTGAGGAGCCTTCCACCCAGCAGCAGCAGGGAAGCCCTTGCTTGGCTGTTCATGAAGAGCTGTGCAGGCACAAAGATGCCTGTCAAAGTCGTGTCCTCCTGGGAAGTCCACTGCGCATCTGGCCTCAGCACGAGGGGAGGGTGCTTTTTCCTCAAGGCATACACCTGCGCACAGTGTGTTTTCCCACCAGGAAGCAGGATTCATGCTTCCCATCCCACTGGGGTGCACCTTGTGGTCAGGACTGGACTGCAGGTCATCTGGGAAGCCACCACAGAATCCCAGCAAGAGTCAGGAGGGCAGAGAGCTTTTCAGACACAGAATGGGTGGGTGTGTCCTGGCGGTCCCGTGGAGTGTGCCCAGCAGTCCCATAAGGGGAAGAGGACGCTGGGCCATCTACCTTCAAGTTCTCATCACTCGTGGTTAAAGGTCACCTGGGACTGTAGGAAGCCGTCCTGCATAAGCACCTCTGCAGGTGAAGACAAGAGCTTACGGGTGTCCGAGTGGCAGTGTTGGGGACCATGACAGGATGGAGAGACTGCTGGGTCTGAGTATTGACCCTGTTCCCGCCTCAGCGCCAGGCCTTGAGTGAGACAAGTCTGTGGAGGCCTCATGTTTAAGGGGGTTGATCACTACTGTGCCTTCCCTCGGGACTCTTGAGAACCCAAAGAGCTAAATGATTGTGTCCCCCAAACTCGTGTCGAAGCCCAATCCTCAATGTGAAGGTTTGGGGAAGTGGGTGATCCAGTTGTGGGGGCTGGCCCTTCACAATGGGGTCAGGGCCTTATTAAAGGAACCTGGGAGCTCCCTGCCCCATCTGCCCTATGAGGGCAGGGCAAGAGCCAGGAGCAGTGGCCCCACCACAGGCTGAGTCAGCTGACGCCTCCACCTGGGGCTCCCAGCTTCCCGTTTTGGGGCACCAGAGCTGTGGTGGTTTACTGTTGCACTTGAGCAGGCTCAGACCAGGGCTGGGGCAGGGTCTGTTTCTCAGTCACATTTGTGTACTCAGCATTCTCCACAGGGCCTGGCCTGCAGATAGCCACCCAGCAAATCAATGTGGTATCAAATTATCAGCCCCGCTATAAACAGGCTGTCCCCCTCAGTCAGAGCGCGCAGCCCTTAAGACCAAGACTGCAAATTGACAACTTAAGCCTTGGCTGACTGGGCCTGCCAGAGGGTCCTGCCAGCATCTCTGGCACTGGGTTGTGGGCCAGGGAGTGTAACACCAGATTTGTCTGGAAATAATTGTTCAATGACAGGTAGATGTCTGGGCCCACTATTACACAGGCCTCCCAGGACAACCAGGTGACTCTCTGTGAGCTGTCTCAGAACTCGAGCCAAGTCTTTTTTCTGAATATTAAACATACAAAGTTGCATAACAGTGTGCAAAGTATGTTTTAATTTATGTGAAAACTGAACACAAATCTACATACATATTTTTCCAAGCAAAAATATATAAATGACTTTGTAAGAAAAGTTCTGGAGCAACACAAGCCAAAATAGCGATTGATTTTACTTCCAGAGGGGAGGATAGGAAAGATGGGGATGAAATGGGAGATTCACTTGTATGGATCTTAATTTTTTTTTTAAGGAGTTACATTTATATATCACTTTTATACTGATACCTAGAAGAAAAACACAAACACTTGTTAACACTATGCTTTCGGGAAAGAATTTGAGCAATTTGACAACACAACAGAAAAGCAAAGCAGCCTCCAGAGCTCCATCTCCACCAAGGGGCCCTGGCTTTCCTTTTGACTGTAGCCAGGACTGACACCATGGTCTCCCTGATCACATTCACCAAGCACCTCACAGCATATTCAGAGCCATCCCAGCGTCTGAGCTCCCAGGCCTTGGAACAGAGGGAACCCTGGTCCAGGACTCAGCCCAGGAGGGCAGCCTTCTGGACCTGAGCCCTGCCACCTGCATGAGAGCTGCTTCCAGGGGCTGCCTGCAAGGAGGCTGGCTCAGACAAGACGGCACACTCCACCTCCCCTTTGTTACGGTAGAAGGGAAACTTAACATAACTAGCTCAGCTGCTTTTCTGAGGTGATATCCTGTGAAACCAGCAGGAGCAAGAGTGAGACTGCGTCTCTACTAAAAACAGAAAAACTAGCTGAACGTTGTGATGGGCACCTGTAGTCACAGCTTCTTGGGAGACTGAGGCAGGATGATCACTTGAGCCCAAGAGTTAGAGCTATGATGACACCACAGCACTCTACCCAGCATGACAGAGTAAGACTCTGTCTCAAAAAAAGAAAAAAAAAAAAGGAAAGAAAAAAGAAAATAAAGAAACCATAGATGAAATAAACAAACAGAAAAACATTCTACACTCAAGGATTGGTTGGTAAAATCAGCATCACTAAAATGTCTGTATCGCCCAAATGATTTGCAGATTCAGTGCAATCCCCATCAAAATACCAATATTATACATATTTCATAGATCTAGAAAAAATAATTCTATGCTTCATTTGAAATGAGAAAAGAGCCTGAATAACCAAAGTAACCCTAAACAAAAAGAACAAATTTGGAGTCATCACATTACCTGATTTCAAATTATACTACAAGGCTGTAGTAATCAAAAAATCATGGTATTAGTATAAAACTAGAGATATTAACCAATAGAACAGAATAAAGAACCCAGAAATAAAACTATCTACCTACAACCAACTGATCACCGACGAAGCAGACAGCAACTAGGGAAAGGAAGGTCTGTCCAACAGATGGTACCGGGAAAACTGGGCAGCCACAGCAGAAGAATGAAACAGGACCCTCATCTCTTGCCACATACAAAAAATAATTCAAGTTGAATAAAAAACTTAAATGTGATGGAGACTGTTAAGCAAAATACCTCAGGAGTGGAAAAACATGTACTCGCTAATAGTTGGGAGCCAAACGATGGGGACACAGGTGCAGAAAGGTCTGAAGGTCATGGGACATCAGGAAGAAGGAAGGGCAGGGGTAAAAACCTCCCTGTCAGGTACAGTGAACACGATTCAGGTGATGGGCACACTGAAAAAAGCCTCGACTTAAGCATCATACAAGGTATTCACATAACAAAAATATTTGTACCACCTTAACATCTTGCAATTAAAAAAAAAAAAGATTCATTCCAACATCAGTCCACCATCTTCTCTGCCTACTGGGTCTGTTGAATAAAAGTCACTCTCCCTGCCCCAACACCTTGCCCCTCAGCTTACTGGCTGTCCTGCAGCTGGGTCTGCAGCGTTACCACATCACCAACTGTGTGACCCAGTAAATGCGTGAACTCACTATGAGCTATCTTTAAATATGGCTCTTTAATCTTAACTCATGGAATGAAGAAAACATCTACCTTTTGTTTCATTACCCTGCAGGTGTGTTTGGGCTTCAGTATAGTGATTTCACGAAGTGATGGTCTCAGGCTTGTCTGACACAGAAGTTGGCCAGCCAGTCACTGCCTGTTTTTGTTGACAAAGTTTTACCGTCAGAGCCACACTCGTTTGTTATTCACAGTACGTTGGCATTTCCATGCGGCAGAGATGCTGGGCAGCAGAGCTGCGTGGTTGCAACAGAGAACATAAAGCGTTTGCTCTCTGGCCCTTTACAGAAAACATTTGCTGAGCCTATTCTGGAGTATTCCTCACAGCAAGAGCAGTCTCTGATGGTCAGAGCACATGCTGTGTGTAACAGTGTGTATGTGAAGGTAAGTCCCTTTAGCAAGCAGTGTGTAGAGGACTTTGGGTGCCCTGGGACTTTCATTTCTGCTCTAAAGACCTTTGAACAACTATCACTAAAAGTCAGAAAGTGTAAGTAAACAAAAAGGATTTTAGAAAGTCTCTACTAAAAACAGAAAAACTAGCTGAACGTTGTGATGGGCACCTGTAGTCACAGCTTCTTGGGAGACTGAGGCAAGATGGTCACTTGAGCCCGAGAATTAGAGCTATGATGACACCACAGCACTCTACCCAGCAGGGGCTCCCCTGCAGACCCAACTATATATAGGAACGCTCCGATAGTGCATGTCAAATCACACCTGCATGCCGTTGAAACATTCCTCTGATTGCACACAATTCCCAAGTAGGAGTGATGCTTTCCTGCCTTTTATCACTCAGGTTATTTTTGACTTTTTTTTTTTTTTTTGCAAAATTTAAATCTTGAAATAATAATGTTCATTTTAAAGCTTTAAGAACTCATTGAACCAGTTTTCTTATAAAAAACATTTGTCAGATATGGGGACCCGTACGTATTTTCTGTAGTTCACCCGAGCGGCGAGATAAGCCCTGGAGTGTCTAATACTTTATTATTGTGCATTTCCTGCCTGCCAGCTTTAGAAAGACCCCTCTTTGTTCATCCCAAGTGGAGACAATTCTAAGATGGAAAATAGGGAAAAAATAACTTACTTTGTTAATTATACTTCTTTATTAGCGGCCAAATGGTTAAAAAAGGAAAAAATAATGGTATATGATTTTCCTGTGGTTGCTGTAACAAATACTACAAACAAAGGGGCTTAAAACGGTGGAAAACTTTATACTCTCCAAGTCCTGAAGAGCAGAACTCCCCAGTCCAGGTGTGGGCAGGGCAGGCTCCCTCTAGAGGTTCTGGGGAGAGTCCTGCCTCTCCTGGCTCCTGGGCCCCAGGTGTCCAGGCTGCCTGGATCCACCTTTTCCCTCTCTTTAAGGCACTCTCTCCTTCTTGTGACTCCAGGACACCAGTCACTGGAGTTAGGGCCCACCCCAAACCAAGATGAGCTCATCCAGATATCCTTAATTTAATTACATCTGCAAAAACCCCATTTCCAAATAAAGTCACATTTTGAGTTTCTTAGTAGACTGGAATTTTGGAGGGGGGAGGGCCTGGGATGCCATTAAACCCAGTACAAGTGGTATAAAATAGTTTTTTATATAATTTTAATTTAAATTAGTGTCACTAGATAATGTATTTGCACAGTTCAAAATGCAAAGGACACGTGAGTACTCAGTGAAGTTCTCTGTACTAGAAGGTCCTGCCAGGTCCTCTCAGCAAACACCTCAGCAAAGTCCCCTCCTGGGACTCACAGCCATCACCTGCCGTCCCCCTTCCTTCCCCTGCCTGCAACGTGAGGGTGTGTCTGGTTCCCACCAGTGACCACCAGCACCCTCGCTCTTTCCGCAGGTAGCTCTGTCCCTTGATTTCTTCAACAAGCTGGTACAAATATTGTAATTGTTATTTTTGATTTACTGCATTTTTCTGCATCTATACAAACCATGTCGTCTCTCTTTCCTTTTTACATTTGTGAAGCATTTTGTTTCCTGCTTTATAATTAATGTCGATGACTTTCAATTAGGGGTTAATTATTTTTTCCCCCAAGTTCCCCCTTGTCATTTTCTGTCCACAATGCGTGGAAGACGTGAGGAATGTATAGGACGAGGAAAGCTGCTTTGCATCGCACGAGAACTGGCTTTGGCTGCAGCAGGGAAGCCAACCCACCCGCCCCAGGGTCCACCATGGCAGCCCCTCCAGGGGGTGCAGAGATCCCTGCCCTGTCTGGCCACCATCCCAGGTTCATCGTCTTTCCCTCAGGATGTGATGCTTGTGTTTCCTTACACTACGATGCCCTTGCAGCAACACCAGGGAATTGCCACCCAAAATCCTGGCGGCCCACCTGCTGTCTTTTAGGAATTCTGGGACATTGCTTTCTCCTAAGATTTCTGCCTAAAGGTGTACTCATTCTTTCAGTGGTTAATGAAGTAATTGCCTATTCTGGAACTGTCATAGTTTTTATGCGGAACTTTAATCAATTTCATTAACTAACTTGTTGTTTGAGACAGAAGTCTCCTATGATAAGTGGGACAAGTGCTGTGACTCTTTATTTATTCAACCAAACATGTACTAGGCTTTGATTTTGAATCATGGTATGTAATATATAATACGTAACACATAATATATAATACATACACTCACTCATGAAAAGCACCCACCTGGTTTCCTGAAGTCAGCTATAGACTGTCCAGAGCAAAAGGTAAGGGTGGAGACAGCATGGTCTGAACAAAACAAGCTATAGCTGCCCTCGCCTGGGTGTCCAAAGTTCTGTGTCCTGCTCCCCGCCAGCCACCTCTGGTGCTTCCACCTCATGACAACCTCGGGGCACAAGATGGTGGCCAGAGCTCCAGCTGCTTCATCCAACATCTAGGCAGTCGGGGGGAAGGGCTGGAGGACAGAGTACCAGCTGCCCCTTGTCTCTCCAGGAGCCACCTGGAGTTTGCTTACATGACAGTCCATCCCTAGCAGTGGAGGAAGGAAGTGCGGGACCAGTCACCCACGCCAGACAGCACTCCAGGTGGGCAGCTGGTGCTGTCAGGAGCATTGTACTTACAAAGAGGAGCTATAGTGCTTGAGTTGGTCACCATGTGCAAGGGCAGAGACTTCGGGACCATCGAGAACAGCCCCACTGAGTTAAGCCAGTGTCTGTGCAGCCAGGGGTGCACACATCCCACGCTGGAGCTGCCCTGGGAAAGCAACAGGGTGAGCCCCAGAGCTTCAGTCAAAACACACCCCTGACAGGACAGGTGAGGAGTCCAAGAGAGGTGAGATCACTGTCGTCACGGGACAGGGAAAGTCAAACACGCCACACAGGGGGAAACAGAGACAAAGAGAGACAGAGAGAGACAGAGACAGAGAGGGGAAGGAGTGGCGAGGAGGGAGGGGGCAGACAGAATGGGGTCCCCTCCCAAACAGCAGGGTGCCTAGAGGGGCCAGTTCCAAGGAGGAAGGTGCTAGACATAGGGCACTGGGAGTGAAGGCCACCAGGGTCAGCCAGAACAGCCTCACCTGGTCAGAGAACTACAGTAATTGAGGTGTCCAGCTTCTCTCCCTCCCAGGACCCACAGGCCCACGTTGGACAGGTGCTGGGCCAGAAAGTGGGTGAGGAGGGTGTGGAGGACTCCTGCAAGCCCCAGCCAAACAGGGGGAGCCTGTGGGGGAGTCAGTAGGGGGAGCCAGGGGCAGGTGTACTGGGCAGGCAGAGTGTGGGCAGCTCAGCAGGACAGGGCTGCACAGACCAGGAGACCAGGGGAGGGCTGTGGGGTGGGCAGCGAGCTCTCTGCTGGGAACCCTGGTGGGGGGGCTCCTGCAGGTTTGCTGCTGCCACCTTGCGGCCTCCAGGCCTTGAGGGAGAGACTGTCGGAGAGCAGCCTGGCCAGAGCTGGCCCTGGCAACACTGCCCCCCAAGACCCGCCTCCCCAGCCCTGGCCCTGCCTTGGTCCAAGAGCTGAAGCTGAAAATCACATGCTACAGAGTTGCTGGAAGCTTCCCTGTGGCCCGGCAAAGGCTGCGGCCTGACAGTTGGGTCTGTAAGGAGCAGATCCTGACAGGTCAGTGGCACACACTTGGCCCCTGCTGGCTCCAGCCATGATGGACCCCCCCACCCCCAGGGATAGATGATGGCCTCTGTGACCCTGTGTCTGTAGGGACTGGCCATGTGCTCTCAGTCCTGCAGGCCTTGTGGGCTCACTGACCCATCAGCACGTCTGTCCCCTTCCCTGCCCAGGCTATCTAGCCAGTTCATGTGACTTACAGACCCCCAGGTAGCCGGCAGCCTTGGCCTGATACCTCAGAAAGTGAGAGGCAGAAAGGGCTATGGGTAGAGGGCCAGGCCTGTGGTCTCCACTAAGCGGCAGTAAACACTGGCCACTCTCTGCCACCTCCTGTGGATGCCTCATCCCAGCAAGGCCTGAGTGGAAGCTGACCAGAGGAGGGGGAGCAGCCTGCCCAGCTGGCAACCAAGACAGAGGGTGGTGAAGGAGCCGACTGCAGGGAGCAGACCACTCGAGCACCCTCACCTGGTGTGTCTGGAGGGAAGATCTGGGAGTCATGAGAAGGTCTCTGTCCCCAGGCCTGCAGCCCTGTGGCTCTCATAACTCTCAGTGGAAAGTGAGTGTGAAAGTGAGTTTAGGAAACCCACACACCTTCTGCAGGTTTCTCCTGGGGCTCCGGGGACTACAGTGGCCATGTCAGGGGTTCAGGATGGAGAGGCCACTGGGATGGAGAGGCCAGGGAGCCCAGGCAGTCTTGCCAGGAAGGAAGGAAGGGGCTTTGAGGTGATCCTGGCCCATGGCCACCCTCTGACAGTCTCTGCGTGGAAGAACCACAGAGAGAACTCCCCGTGGAGCATGTCACCCCCAGGCCTGAGTGCTGTCCCAGGGGTGTGGGAGAAGAGGGCACAGGGTCAGCCCCAGGCTGTGGTAGGTGTCCACAACTGAGAGAGAGGAATGTCCATGCACTACAGGAAACACAAGAGGGAGTTGGATTTCGGAAGCCAACGCAGGAAAGGGCCACAGGGAGGAGGGAGAGTCCAAGAAGGGAATGCCACCTGGAGGCTGAGCAAAGTCAGGCAGGCTCACTAGCGTCCTGGAGGGACATGCGTGTGCATTGTGTGTGCGTGTGGTGTGTGCATGTGTTTTGCATGCATATACGTGGTGTGCACACACACATGCAGTGTGCACACATGTGTCAGCACATGTGCATGCACCTGTGTGATGTGTGTGCATGTGTGTGCAGGGGCTTCCACAGAGACAGAATGTCAAGAGTCCAGTGCGAGAATTCCCCATGAAGGGGCAGTCTGGAGAGACTTGCTGCACACATAGACAGTCACCCAGGGACATTCAGAGCCTGCATAGGTTGGACCATGTGGCCCCATCAGACCTGCTCCAGGCATACAGACCAGCCCTGGAGCACGTGAGCCAGCCCCTCCGTCCCCTGGAGGCCCCTCCCACACTCGCTCAGCTGCCTTCCTCCTCCATCATCCGGTCCCTGGTCCGTGCTAGAGGGGCCCCAGCCATCCAGCCTCCTCCAGTCCCTATGAGAGCTGGGGCACACCTTGTCCCACATGAAGCACAGCAGAGCACTCTCTGAGGCACGGTCAACTGATATTCTTCTCTCTTTCTTCCACGTGTAGCAATAACAGGAGGAATTTGGAAATGTGTACTCAGCCCCGAAAATAGGCAACTTATTGCCTCTTGGGAAGGTGACAGGGAGACGTGCAGCCCCAGGGAAAGCCCTGGTGGGCTTGAGATGCCTCCTCCAGAGGCTTTCCTGCTGGGGGTTAGCTGTGTGCAAGCGCAGAGATTGAGCCAGACTTCTGATCTTCCCTCTCTTTTTTAATAAAGCAGCATAAAGTGGAATTTATTTACATAATGCAATGATCCATGAAGGTTACCATAACACCGAGGGACCATATTAACCGCTTGAGTGGAATTCATTAGAAATTAACTACCACTTAAATTAATTTTCCCACAGTCACAAGGCTGTAATGGTGGAAGAAGGGGCCGTCCATCAGCGGGTGCTGACAGGGGACCTGTCACCACTGTTATTTATAGGTGAGTGTGTCAGCCCGCGGAGCAGGCACCGGGCCAAAGCCAGAGCTGCCGGAGTCACAAAGCCACTTCAGAAAGCCCCCAAATTCCTCTTGTTGATAAGCGGCCCAGCCTCACCAGGCCTCACCCTTTTTAGGAGGGTGACTGACTCTGGTCGTGGCAGCTGGTGGACCAAAGAGACACTTAAAGACCACACTGTAAAGCATAGGTGCTTCTAGGCTACACTGGTGAGAGCCTGTGGGCTTCTCAAAGGGCAGGGCCCTGTGGAAGCTCTGTGTGCAAGACACCCAGTGTGTCCGCACCATGGGGTGTGTTCGTGTGTGTCTGTGAGTGTGCAAATGCAAGCATAGGAGGCCCCAGGCCTAGGTAAACGAGACATTGAGCGTTGACTGTTTCTGTCCTCGGCCTCTACAACTCGCCGTATTCCATCCTGCAAGGTGGGAACGGCGAACGTGAGTTTCCAGAGACGAGGCCGGGGCTCTCGGAGTTGGGGCCTTGGATCCCCAGGGGATGTGTAATGACAGACTCTGGCCCAAGTCACATGGATGCCGACAGGCTCTGGGGCAGTGACCTCAAGTTTGGAGAGGCACCTTATTAACCCGTGTCGAGGCCGAGGTTACTCGGTGGCTATCTGAGGAGAATCAGCTGATGTACAGGAGGGGATTTTCTGGGGGGTGCTGGGCAGCATTCCTCACTGGCCATGTGTCTGCCTGCACTCTCCACCTCTGCCCCATGTGTGGGAGGAGACGTCCCTCCTGGCTATGTCCACTCAGCACCCCATCATCATCTGGGAATTGCCCCAACCCCTGAGCCGCGCAGCCCTGTTGGAGATGCTACTTCAGCCACCAGGAACCAGGAGGCCTGGCCAAGCCCTGAGGCCTCTTCCAGCATAGGCATTGTAGCCCACCTCCCTCCAAGGGGCCTTCTCAGGACACTTCACTATTTGGAATGAGTGGAGAAGCTGTGGCCAAGCTGCGGTCTCTGGAGGGCGGCCCCACTCTAAACCCACCCAGCTGCACACCTGTCAGTTCAGGGCAGCCAGGAGCTGGCCTTGACCCACTGGGATCTGTCCAGAGGCCAGAGGAGGTAGAAAGGGGAGAATGGAAGGGAGGAACCTTCCAGAAATGATGTCTCTCCCCTCTGGAGATGAAGATGTGTGATTCCCTCTGTCACCCTCCTGGTGTTCCAAGAGAAAGATTTGAAAGGCAAAAAGACGCCATCTGAAAATCCAAAGTGGGGTGGGGGGTGTCTTTGAAGAGGAGCCTTAAAAAATGAGATTCTTCCCAATCTAAATTTTGAAATGGACAGGGGCTGCTTTGTCTCCCAAGGCCACAGACCTAGAGGACACCAGGGAGGTGAGCAAGGCCTTAGCCCAGCACAAGGGCCTGTCCCTGGAGGCGCCTACTCACCCCCCATGATGTCTCCAGATGGGCAGAAGACGCTCCTTTGGGATCAGTGTCCTTGCCAGGACCGAGAATAGCATCCCTCATGCTGCCTCCGCAGGCCACCTCCTTGTGGACCCCACCATCCAGCAGCATGACTGCCCATGGCAGGGGGAGACACCAGCCCTGTAGCACCCTACACTGGCAGCATGGGGGGAGGGGAGAAAGACCGCAGCCTGGGACAGAGGCCTAAAATGCTCCTGGGGGAAATTCCCTCCCAGAATCTGCTGAGGATTTTGGAGGGGCTGCAACAAGCAGTGCTTGGCCACTGGAAGACACCCCAGCCTGGGCCCTCAGCCTCAGATCCTTTCTTGTTGGGGTACCTGGGCTGGGGCTCCAGAGTCCCCGGAATGACAGTCTGGATGGGGCTGGGATAGCTGGAGTGAGTGAGGACAGGACCCAGAAGGCTGCCATGTAGGGAGGGATGCCTGGAGCCCCACATTGGGAAGTTCCTCCCTGGCCAATGCCTAATGGGTTGGGGGGTGACTGTGGGCTCAGAATTTTAGCACCTGGCCCCTATGCCAGTGAGTAGAGATACAACCCTTGTCCCAGGAAAGGAGCAGAACCTCAGTGTTTGAATCCCAATCAGAACTGCCTCTCATCAAAGCAACAGGGCCACCCCAGCTTCTTCCAGAAAGTGTGCCCATAAGCGTAGCACCCAGGAAGAACACCAGTGTGGAAACCTCCACAGCCAAGCTGGGGCACAGAAACTGAGGCAGCCACACCCCCGAGAGTCTCCAGCAGGGGCTCCTCGGGACCCAGTGGGCCACGTGTGTCCATCCACAAAGGGCCCTCTGAAGCCCAGGCTCTGTCACCGGCATTGTTATGCCATGTGTGGTCTGTGCTCACCCATCATGGGCAATTTCCACCAGATTTGCAGGAGGGTCTGTGACCTGGACAGGGTTTTTCTGGGAATAGGACTCTGATAAGTACCATCCTGCTCTCCAAGGAGCTTCTTCCCAGATGCAGGCGTCTCCAGGAGGTGTGTGCAAGGTGCTTTCCAGGACAGGGCCCACAGTGCTGGGTAACTCCGCGCACCAGCAGCTGCCCTGTGGCACTGACCCACCTCCAGCCCGTGGCACTCCTGGCCTCTGGTGCCCAAGCCTGTGCTGTGCCGGCTGGCAGCGCCCTGCTGCTGCACGGCTGTGATTACCCCGAGCGCTGAGCTCCTTTGATGCCGAGCTGTTTTCACCTCCTCCAATTCTACAAGCTGGAAAAGAGCACATAGCCCCAGGCCGCCCGGAATAATGCTGGTGTCAAGCGTTAAAAAACATATTTGTTCTGTGTCCTCAAAGGACAAATGATGGACATGTAAAAATGTCTCCCCTGCTTTCCTTTCAGGGAATACTTAGTTTGGAATTAACTTCTGTCAAAGAAAACACAATTTCCTGCACCCACTCCATATGATTTCCACCGCTTCTATTTTGCAGGCGAAATACCGCCGTGTGTTTGACACGTATGATTACAAGTTTACAGAATCCACTTACGTTTCTGCTGCTATTACTGTTTCTCTTTAGGAAAACCTGCTCATTAGAACCAAACAGAAGCCTTTTTTCAGGAGAAACAAATAAACGCAGGGAATTGGTTATTCCCAGCCAAGCTGGTCTAATTTGTCCTTGGGTCTGGGGCAGATGGGGTCCCAGGAGTTTAGAGGACAGGTGCCACGGCCCCTCACCCCAGACCTGAGAGGCTGGTCACTGGGAGCTGGTGAAGGTGGTGGGAGGTGTTGTCCTCCTGGAAAGGTGCATGTGACGTGTGCACACACATGCACCACATATGTACATGCACACACATGCCCTCTTGGGACAAAAAACATGCCTGGGACAGACAAATGGTGGACAGACCTTGGTCTTCAGCATGGCTGGCACTGCCTTCATCATGACCTGCCCCTGTGGCTACTTGGGAAAGTGTAGCCTGACCGATGTGCGGCTCACTGTGTCCTTGCCATGTCCCTAGAGATGGGGACACTTGATGCTTTCACCTGCTGTGCTCTGCAGGGACCTCAGGGTGGCAGGTGTGTGGCACCTCTGCAGTGTCTCATGGCTGTTACTTTGATGCAGGAGGGCAGTCTATGTTGCTGCCATTGCCCAGACCATGGACACAGAGTCCCAGACACCAGCCAACTTGCTTAGTGGCCAGCAGCTGGACTAGAGGCCTCCTGTCCCCTGAGACCCAGATCCATACACCTTGGAAGCCACGGTCCTAGCACATCATGCATCTTGGTCCACTCAGGAGCCACAGTGAGCAGCACAGGAGTGAGTTCTCCCCAGACTGGGGCCGCCATCCCAGAGCATGGGTCAGTGGGGAGGATTCTCCTGACACGGCCTTTCTGGCTCACCAGGCTCTCTTCTGCAGATGTCCCCACATGGCTTTTTCTCTAGGCACACCCTGGTGTCCTTTCCTCTTCTTGTGAGGACACCAGTCCTGCTCCTGAAACACTGTGCTCTTTCCCTACCTGATATTGGCTTCAAAGAAAAAACTTGCAGTTGGTAAGGAAATCAACTCCTGTTTCTAAACTTTTGGCCAAATGATGAAGAGACTCATGCTCTGATGGCACCTTCTTGTGAGTTCACTGAGCTGGAACCAGAAGGGAGGGGCACAGACAGGTGCAGCTCCAGACGCACAGGCACAGCCATGCACACGGCCCTCATGTACCGCGTGTGCAGGGAACGGCAGCGAGTCCCATGTGGGGGTGATTTCTATAATGTAACGACACACTAATGAGCCGTAACTGGAGGTCACCAGCTCCGGCCTACACTGGCTATGCACAGGCCTGGACGCGACTGTTTATAGCACTTGGGCCACATGGTGTCCCTGAGTAGCTGTCCTAGATGACAAATACTAAAGAAAAACTGTTAAAAGAAAGAAAAGAGAAAGAAAAAACAACTGTTGAAGTTTTCCACCTACTTTTTGAGGCCGTCCCAGTGACAGTCCTTTCTGGTCAGGGCCCCTGTGGCCTCGTTAGCCTTAATTTCGTCTCAAGACCCTGGCTCTAGACGCAGCATGCTGGGTGAGGGCTCCCTCCTATGACACTGGAGGCAAGTTCAGCCCTTGGCACTGCCCCCTCTGCCTTGAGGGCCCATCGACTGCCAGACACAAGACGGCAGGAGTTCTCTGATGGCTTAAGGTGGCTCTGTGTGTCCTGTCCTCCAGGACAGTCCTGGTAGATGCGCCATGACCACATTGATGACACTGCCCAAATGATCCTGCCCTGAAGGCATCCAAAGTGCAGTCAGGGAAAGAAAGCTTGGGGAGAGAAAGGCCCAAGGAAATGGGCCAGGCCTGGCCCCATTGTTGGCATGAACACCAGTGCTCAGCTTAAATTGCACAAAAGAACAGGGCCTCAGAGTTTCAGAGGTGAACATGAGATAAAGCCAGCCGGCGCCTCTCCACAGCAAGGCTTGAGGTAGGGCTGGAGAAGAGACAGAGAGTGCCGGGAGCAGGACGACCACCAGGTCAGGCTCCTGATGTGCCTGCATCAGGGTTACATATCACACTGGGCTGGCACAGGACAGTCCTTAGAAAACACTGTGAGATGGGAACTGCCCTCCCTTCTTCAGCACAAGGAATTTGAAGCAAGAGGAGCTTACACACGTGTCCAAGGTTAAAATCCTGGCAAATGCAAGAGGAAACCTAAGAGGCACCGAACAGATGCTGTGGGGACTGGTGGTTTGTCTCACAAAGGAATTATTTATTTTTCACAAAGGGTGAGTATAATTAAATACTAAGGTCTCCTTAATTTAACACATAACTTAACTTACAGAATATTTCCCATGCAAATTATCGGACACTATGTACCATGCATAGCAAAGGGAGCTTTTGTTCATGTGACAGATGCTCCTTGAGCCCCAGACAAAGGTGAGGCTGCAAGATTCATTGGGATCTGGGTGGCAATTTACCTGCTGACTGTTACCTTTCTCTGCAAAACTACTGAGGTCCAGCTCATGCCATCAGAGTGGCCAGTACTGCCCACAGGGCATTGCCCTGGTGATGTGAATTCAGATTCCTGGTCCTTCTCAGTGTGAGTTAGGAAAATCAGGTTACCTGCCTCAGAATTAAAGAAAAATAAAAGAAGCCAGAATTGTTTTAGTCCATGGGTCCACATAACTTCCAAGTATTTTCCTATAAAATAAAACTTGAATAAACTGCAAGTGTCAGGAAAAACCTCACTGGGGGACCTCCCAAGCCTCGGAGAGTCTCCTTGGCTTGCTGGTCTGTGCTCACGTCAGCAGGGGCAGAGCTGCTGGGCTGAGCCCTCAGTGCAGCCAATGCTTTCTACCTCAGGGAGGCCCCGAGGGCCTTGGTGGGGGGTGCTGGGCAGGGGTCATCACCAGCATCTCCTCGTCCTCCTCTTTTTTTTTAGTTGAAGTGAAACTCATACAACACAAAATTAACTATTTTAAATGAAGCAACTCAGTGCATTCATCACAATCACAGCCCAGAGTGCAGCGACCACCCCACCTAGTCTCAGAACTTTCATCACCATAAGAAAGCCCTGTGCCCTCCTCCCCAGCCCTGGGCAACCAGCAATCTGTCCCTGTGCCCATGAACTCACCCATTTAGGACATTCCATGTGAAGGAGCTGGGCAGGGGGAGGGGGTCCTGCGTTCTTTCACTGAGAACAGTGCTCTCTAGATCTGTCCAGGCAGATTTTGCCAGACCCTCACTCCCTGCAGGGCTGACACACATTCTGCGCTGTATACCTGGCTGTCCGCATCTCCTGGCCATCACAGCGGGCTTCTGTGGACTTGTGCACTTAGGCACTGATCTGAGTTCGCTTTTCAGTCCCCCTGGGTCTGTGCCTGCAAGTGGAATCACTGAGTCATGTGCATGTTCTATGTTCTCCACAGCGGTGAGCCACCCGCCATTCCCACCTGCAGTCCTGGGTTCTGACTTCTCTACCTCTTCTGGGCAGGCCTACTATCGGTTAAGTGTGGTCCTGCATGGCCAGGGCTGCAATGGACAACTCAGGAGGAGATGAGGGTTGCAGCCTCAGGAATACAGCCTGGGGGTGCAGGTCTCTACCCCCACCCTCTGCCTCAGCTGTTGTAGCCCCCATGGGGAACCCTGCCAGCCACTCCCCAGGCTGGGGGCCAGACCCCAGGATGTTCCATCTTTCCTCCTGGCTCAGCTACTGGCCCCAGAATGGAGCTATGAACACAGCTGTGGATTTTCTGGGGTATTCCTAAAAGTCTGACAAGCTTGGTTCCCAAAGAGGAGCATCATTGCTCCACCTTCACCAGCCAGAAAGAGTCTCCCTCTGCACAGGGCCCTTCTGGCTGCTGGTGGGCAGGTATTTCCCTGGAGGAGGTAACTTTACCTTCAGTTTCAGAGCAGCCTGTATACTCTTCTGAGCTGGCCTTGGGTGCCCAGAAGGCGGGGCCCACGATATCCTTGAGACCCGGAACTGAAGTGAGGGCTCAGCACCCTAAGCCAGTGCACAAGCCCCCGCCTCCCCACTTCTGCCCTCTGACTGGCTTCTATCACCCTTCCAGCAGCCCGTTCCTGGGGCCAGGTAGGCTCCTGGCCCCCACAGCAAGAGTGCTGGCCCCAAGTGGGCTGCCCCTCCTCCATGTCCCCCTCAGTCTGGTGCAGGCATCTCAGCCCCTCTGCAGCAGCCCCTTCCCACCCTGGCTTTTTGTTCCTGTGAGATGCAGGTACATGGTAAGGATGTGAGGGTACCAGTACCGCTGAGGAGCCCCTCCAGGGGGCCCCAGGTCAGCCTCTGTGGTAGCTTGGAGTGACCCTTCAGTTTTGCATAAAACTAGCAAACTCACTTCAGCTGGGAGCTCTGCACACACACAGGCGGAAATACCCACTTGGCTCTGGAGCTGTTAGTCCAGGTGCGACTTTTATTTTTACAAGATTTAATTTCTATTGGGTTTGCTGCTTTTTAATAAGGGAATTTTTTCCCTCTCCTTTTTCTCACTCCCAACTAAAATAATATTTTAGCCAAACTGAGATAGCTATTTTTCTGCTCCAGAAGAAAAAAAAAATAAAGCTACCCTTTTAAACCATCTGATTTTTCAGAATTTTAATTAACACAGCAAGTTCTATGTGCAGAACATGGGGCTTATTTTGGAAAGGACCATATTTTCTACTAGTTTCGAGTGCTAGGGTTTTCCATTCATGAACAGTGTTATGCTAAATCAGCCTTGAATATTCTGTTTATAAGAATATTTTATTTCACTCTCATGAGTAAATTACACATCTAGAAACATAACAGATTTAATCAAGAATTAGTTTCTAGGTCAATCAAGAATTATTTTTTTCTTAAAAAACGGTTTCATTGTTTCTTCTACCTGGTCACATGTGGAGGAAACGGCAACTGTGAAAGAAAAACTATCTTAAACCTGTTTCAACTTCATGTTTTGTGAGGTCATGATACAGAAACCGAGTTTTAGGGATCGATAAATACGTCATATCATAAAATCTTGGTTTTCCCCCAGTTGCCTGCGCACTTTGCATACAAATCTAGCCCAGAACAGTTTTGGGGGTGACCTCCAAGCCCCAGGTCAGGGTCCCCCAGTCAGGTGCTTTCCAGGGGATGGCAGCTACTTGAGGGGGTGGCCAAGTACGGACCTCCACCTGGACGTGCGGGGCTCACAGAGCGTGGCTGGAGATGGTCCTGCTGTGTGGGACCACAGACCCTGGTGGGGAACCCCAAGTATACCCAGCCCTTCTCTTCTCACTCTGCCTCGAAGGCAGGACAAGTGAGGAGATGCCCGACCTCTGCCGTGTAGCCAGGAGCCTCTGGGGGTGTGAGGTAGAGACAGAGGGACAGAGTGAGACTAAGCACTGGGCATACTCACCAGGCTGGGAGTCCAGCAGGAGCTGAAGTTGCAGCCTTGAGTCTAGAATCCACAGAGCAGACCAAGAACTCAGGCTGGTTGCCTGTGGTTTAGGCATTAGGAGAAGCCTATCTTTGCCGCCAAGGCTTTGGACTGATTGGACGAGGCCCCCCACACTGTGTGTGTGGGGTCACCTGCCATTCACAGAGTCTATTGGTTTAGATGTTTGTGTTACTCATGTCTAAAAAATACCTTCCCACAACACCTGTGCTGGCGTTTGACTCAACAACTGATGCCACAAGCTAGACAAGTTGACATAAGATCTACCATTATGATAGCTCTGATGAAAGGGAGATGTGGCCCATATCCAGAGCTCCAGCAGCCACTTTGCAGCTATGAAGAACCAAGGATAGGGCTCGGCGCCTATAGCTCAACCAGCTAAGGTGCCAGCCACGTACACCTAAGGTGGTGGGTTCGAATCCCCAGCCCGGACCCGCCAAACAACAATGACGGCTGCAACCAAAAAATAGCCAGGCACTGTGGCGGGCGCCTGTGGTCCCAGCTACTTGGGAGGCGGAGGCAAGAGACTCGCTTGAGCCTAGGAGTTGGAGGTTGCTATGAGGTTGGAGCCTAGGTTGGAGGTTGCTGTAATGCCACGGCACTCTACCCAGGGGGACAGCTTGAGGCTCTGTCTCAAAAAAAAAAAAAAAGAACCAAGGATGGCAGAAGACTGAGAGAGAGAGAGCAGTGGCCCCCAACTCACCAAGCACCTGACCTAGCATTGGCAATGACCTGACTGCTGTCCTGTGGGTGGGCGGACAGACTCCTGTGGGCTCACAGTATTCCACCTGTTAGTCACTGGGAGGATGTCATATCATTGAAGTCAGCAAAAGATCTTTTAGAAACATAATCTTCCTAACTGTTGGGAGATGATGGAAGTAAGAAGCTGTAACAAGACCACTGTGATGAGGTTGTCCACCTGTCAGCCAGCTGCACTGCACAGAAGTTAACCACCGTCACCACGGGGTCCTCCAAGCCATCCTCTGCAGCCTGGGCAGAGGTTGCATACCCCCTCCATGGGGGGCCAAACAGAACATGTCCATCTAACTTCTCCACCCTACCCCTACCCCTAACCACGTTGCACCCCTAACCATGGCCCAAAACAAGGGGTGCAGAGTTGAGGGGCCCAAATGCCTAGGCCCCACCAAGCCTGACTGTGTGTAGCTTTCCCAGTCACGAGGGCTGTGGGCCAAGGCAGCCGCCCACATAGCACGGAGGCTTCATATTCCGTTTCCCAGTCATTCTTCTTTGTGAACAGTCAGGTGCTGTGCTGCCATCGTCACCAGGTGTGAGGGGAGGCTGAGGCTGCCAGTCCAGCCACTACCCATAAAGTGCACACACCCATGAGAGCAGGATGACATAGGTGCCAGTCACGGGGAGCCCAGACCCACCAGGAGGATGATGCTCCCTGGAGGCCTGTTTTTAGAAGGTTAGACAGGAATTTGCACAAACTAGTCAACCGTGACGGAGCAGCAGCTGTGCTGTCACTCCCGGGCAAAATTTGAACTCACAATGGGTGAGGTTTGGGTGGGTGACAAAGTTGGAGAAGCAGAGGGCTTGAGAGTGAGGCACACAGGGTGGGCCATGACCAGATGGTGACAAAGGACGCAAGGACAACCTACAATCCAACTCAGGACCTGAATGATGCTATTTGTTTGACATTTGTTTTCTTTGATAAGAAGAAGCTTAGCAACACAAAAAGAAATTACAAAAGTCAAATGTGAAACAACTGGGGCTGCGTTCCAGGCCTGTGTTCCCTGGCTAAAAGTGACAAACTCTGACAAGACCCCCCAGGAAGGCAACCCAGGCCCCGGACAGCCCCCACAAGGAGCACCAACCCTGGAACACCCGACCTGCCCTGGGCATCTACTGTAATTTTGTTCCAGCAAAGTAATTTGGGCATAAGAGAGAAAAGGGTGGCCGAGAGAGCCTGAGGACAGCCATTCTGGCCAATCCTGGGCCTGACCCCAGTGAACAAGGAAGAGCCTTAGGTCACTACCTGGGCCCCTGAGGGTGGGTGCCTTACTAGCCAGATGCCTCAACATTCTGGACAGCAGTTTACATTAACCTTGAAGGCCTGACCGTAAGACAGTGCTGGTCATGCACACCTACTTCCCAACAGGGTTTTTGAACATTTGTAAACATCAAGATTACCCCATCAGGGACCCCCCTCCTGCTGGGGGAGGACCCCTCGCACCCTGCCTGTGGGCAGCGTCCACCATCTGTCTCCCTCAGACTTTTTGCTGCTAGTTTTTTCCAGTGAGAAGCCAAGAACCTGGTTGGCAACTTCACGGCCTTCCTGGAGGACCCACCTCCAACCAAGTGCAGGACCAGGATGCTCCTGCCCCCACAGGGACCACCTGGTCAGGGCCCTGTCCTTACAGCAGCTTGTCCCCAGCTTGTCCCCAGTCCACCCATGGGACTGGTGAAGGTGGTGACAGCTCAGCTGCCTGATGCCCACCAGGCAGACAGGGACATCTGCCACCCGCACCCACTTCTAGAGGCCTAGCCTCACTTTCTTCCTGTCAGAGGACGGAGGACACAGCCGTCGCCTCTCTGTCCTCTCACGGTCAGGGCCGTGCTGCCTCCTGCTCTTTCTCCTCCAGGAAGCTCCACTTTCCAGACACCAGGTTTCAGCTCAAACCAACAAAGGCGTGTCTGCACAAAGAGGAGAATTATTTGTTTTAAAGAAACAACACACACAGCTGTGATGTAAACACAAATAATTGGCTATATGACATTTTTAATAAAAAAGACATGTTGATTTTGTTGTAATGGCAAATTTATAGCATATTTTTATACTAAGTGAGAACAAATGCAATTTGTGCCACAGTGTCTCTTCGGCAAACCAAGACTGCCCTCTATGGACACGCGGCTTTACGGCTGACCCTCTCCAGCTCTTTCCCTCCACTAGCTGGGGGCCCTTGTGAACCCAGAGAAGCGAATGCTGTTTCCCAGCGACTGGCCATGGCTGGGACAGGGTGATGTTCCTCTCCTGTCTCCTACCCTCCACAGCATATCTTGGAGGAATGTGTTCTCCATCTTTCTGGCCTAGCAGGACTCCCACAGTCAGAGCGGCCCACAGCCTCCACGCCCTATGGCTCTCAGGCCTTGGTGGATGTTCAAGGCAGAGTCTGCAGGTTGGATGCCCAGTGTAGCAGCACTTGGAAAAGCCTGAGACAGTAGAGAGAAAGAGCTCCACCCCACAAGCGACCACGTGAGGCCACCACGCTCTGGGCAGGGGTGGCCTCTGCTCCCTCTGTGTCTAGAGAGAAGCAAAGGAACAGGAGGGGACAGGCAGCTCTCTGAGGGCCACTCAGCAGCGCTCTGGTCTGTGAGTCCAGAGAGAGACACACAGGCAGATGTTGTGCCAGAAAATGGGAGAACCTGCCACTCTGCAAACTCAGCTGCACGCAGGCCTCCAAAGAAAGTGCCAGGAAGCGCCGGGTCTGCTGCCAGTGGCCGAGCAGCCACCTCCAGAGCCTGCAGACATGTCTGGGCCGTGGGGCCTCCCTTCCCCACAGCAGGCACTCTCCCAGGTCAGGATGGGGCAGCCAGCGGCACTGAGGCCTCTGGCTACAGGTTGACCACGTCTCAAACTCACTCATTTTGGGGACAAGGTCAGTGGCCAGCTCTGTCCACCTTGCCAGGCTATGGCCTGGTTCCAGCCAAGTCATTGGCCAGAGCCCACTCCCTAGAGCAGTGGGTCAGCAGGAAGGCTGAGCCCACCCACACCATGTGCTGACTATGGGGGTGGGAGGGGCAAATGTGACCAAAGGACACAGGCAGAGCCGATGGCCAGCTATGCCCACCACCTGCCACAGGGCCTCTGCATGGGACACAGACGAGGACTCTGGGCACTGCCTCCGGCTTCCACAGCAGGGAAAAGGTTACACAGGAGATACCGAGGCCCACTCTCTGCTCTCCTGAAGTTCACACAAGTCACTACAATCAACGGGGCCAGCTCCTTCACGTCTAGCCAAGGTGTTGACGACTAGGCTGTGTCAAAGTCCCTTCCTCTGCTGTCACCGTGTGACAACCCCACCATACCCTGCACCAAAGGCATTTGGGACCCAGGCTCTGACAAGCCCTGTGGGCCCCACAGTGGAGCTGGCCCTCCCTGCAGGGGGGTGGAAGGGGGATAGGCCAAAGATAGTTGGCTGGGCAGGAAGAATTTGTTCCAGGCAGGTACTGACCAGAGATCAGAGCAGTGGTCACAGAATGGTCCAGGTACTGGGTGCAAAGGAGGCCTTGGAGGTTGGGAACCAGTGGGTGAGAAGGGCTGAGGTCACCCCCAGAGGGCTAGGCCTCCCTCCAGCTGCCGGGTCCCCACTGTGGCTTGGGACTGTGGCACAGGGTAGAACTGTCATGGAAATGCCAATTCTGGGACAGTTCAGATGCCTGCAGGACAGCTGGCGTGCTGCCTTCCTGCAACTCCTGCCTGGCCTGAGAACTAGGCAGGCCCTGTGCCTGCTTGGACCAGGGACCCACGGGCACACCTGTGATGGGGAAGGGGGCATCTCTCCCTCCTTCTGTGCATCTCCAGGGCAGAGGGATCCAGAAATCCAGGTCACGCTTGTTAAAAGTGAAAAGGAAAGTGTCATTGCTATGTCCCCATCAGCAGAATTGTCCCCATCAGCAGAATTGTCAGTGGTGGAAGAACAAGGATGTCTTGTCCAGGTGACCCCAGGGGTCTCCACCAAGGCTTGGGGATAGTCCTGCCACTGTTGTCTCCACAGGCCCAGTGAAGGGAGGGGCACCTGAGATGGACCCTGACCTTTCCTGCCAGCCCTGTGCTCGGAGGAGGGGACAGAAGTTCAGGATGCCACCCTGAGGACACAGGCCAGGGTGGCAGAGTCCCAGTGCCCACACCACAGAGCTGCCGGACTCCAGTGACGTGACGTGCTGCTGCCACCCAGGGACCACACCTGGGACAGCGAGTGGGGGGGTGTGTGTGGCAGGGGCCCCCCAGAGTCTGTCAGGCAGGAGTTCAGTGGGAGTTCACACTACCTGGCAGAGCCTGAGGGTGCCCGGGAGTGCAGGACCAACTGGCCCAAGAGGCACTGCAGGGCCCATGAAGCTGTCACCTCCCCAGACCCCAGGTGGCGATACCTATCTGACCCACAGGGACACAGCGGGTCTTCCTGTCTCAGCAAAGTGGCAGGAAAACCCTCACCCAGGCCCACAGAGGAGGCCTGGCAGGTTTGACTGTGCTTTCCTTGCAAACAAGGGGCAGAAAGTGGGGGAAGTGAAGGACCCTCCCCAAGAACCTTGGGCTGAGCCTCGGACTTTCTCCTCCTGGGACTGAGGGGTCTGGAGTGGGTTTGCCCTGCTGGGGGCTGCACTAGTCCCTTATTGAGAATATATTCCTTTTCATTTCAATGCATCTTGACGTCATTTAACTTCATTATTTGTACTTTATCCAAATCACTCTACATTGGCCAGATTTTAAATCAGCCAAGGATCTGGGCCATGCAGCAACGTAGGCTGAGCCCTCACTGGCTGTGTTTCAGTATGTCATGAATTTAGGGACAGACCAGCCAGGTTGGCTGCCTCTGTAAACTGAACCAAATGCGACTGTTACCCCCAGCTCAGCCAGCTTCCCGTTAGGGAACTAAGTACAGTACGTTTAACTTGGATGGGATTTCATTTTGTTCTGCTGCCAAGCCCTATACAAGAATGGACTTTTAAAAAATAATTTTGAAAAACCATTTTGTAAAGACAGCATTCTTTTCACATTTTGGATGAAAAATAAATCTGGAAATAAAAGGAACTCTTAACAGTTCAAATAACATGGAATTTACTGACCACGTGTGACCATCACTTCTCATATTTGAACTTACACTAATTTTTAATAGTTTTCAATAAGACTTTGCACTTGTCAAAATAAACACTGAGCCATTGGGACTGGCTGGCAGCAGCTGCAAGTATGTCAACAATTCCAGCCTTACTTGCTCTCTTGGAAAAATTAAACGTATATTGTATAACCTTTTTATAGAAAATATTATGAAGCCACTTTTCTTTGCAAAAGTTTCCACTTCTGAGCCCAAGCCTCCTCCCTGAGGCTGAGTCCAAGGGAACAGACACCCTGGAGCAGGGCAGAGGGCCTCAGAGGCTTCCACCTGCAGACAGCCTGGGCTGCATCCCTGCAGCTCAGCTCTGCTGCTGGACCTTGAATGCAGCCTCAGACAACACCGGTGTCTTGCACAAGGCTGAAGCCCAGGTCACTCCATGGACACAGATACAGGAGGTACCAAATCTCCCCACTCAGGCATTACCTGACCTGTTCAACCAGATGTCCTGGCACTCGGAGATGCAGCCAGCCTGGTCAGATTGAGGGATGAAGCTTATTAGAGATCGTCAAAAATTATTGCTATTTTATTTTTTCATAGCATAAAATTTAAATGATATAAAAGTTTATTAAGTAACAACTGAGAGATAATGGTTACATGCCCCACAAAGCTTTGGGCTGTGTGTGTGAAAACACACTTTAAGCATGATACAAACGGCCCTTCTACTCCGCACTCACTGACTTCACCACCCTCCACGTCCATGCACACTTCTCTTGTGCCCTTCCGCATGACACCTGGCACTCTGCTGCACGGACTTCAAAAAATTGGTCTAACTTTCCCTGTGCAAAGGCTTTTGCATTTGAGTTTTTACTCACATAAGCAATGTTTCGAAAAGCATCCTTGGTTGTGTCTTTTTGTGCCCGTGCCTGCGTGAGCATATGTCTAATAAAGTTACTTAGAAATAAAACTGAGGCAAAAGATGAGATGATTTTGTTCACAGACCCTCAAAAGGACTACTGTGCACAGACCAGTCTCAGAGGGAGGGCTGAGCTCTGCCACTGGCTTTCATCCCACACCCCTGGAGTTCCTGCCCTTCCTGGCCGCATCTTCCTGGCGGCATCTACCCAGTCACTAACCCCCTGGGAGCGTGTGGTGGCCCCTCATGGTTCTTATTCCCTGTGCCATCTGCCCACCCAGCACCTCTGTAGATGGGCACCTCACTCCAGCAGCTCCTTCACCTGCTGCAAATGCCCCTCCTCACTCACAGTCTGGGCAAGTCTCAGAAGGGCTCTGGCCATTCCTCCTGGGAGCTGGTGGCCCTGCTCCAAGCACATGTGGGTTTCCTGCTCTTGTGCTTTGAAACATGGGTTTCCGCTCTTTGGCTCAGTCTGATTCTGCCTCTGTTTCTCAAAGTGGGTTACCATCTTGGACACTCTTGTTTTCAATATTCTTAAGGGTTTATTATTTTTAACATGTATTTTCTGGCATTTGAAGAAAGTCTGGGTGGAAAGGAAACAGAGGCACATGCCTGGACTTCCAGTTGGATCTGAGTCAAGAATAATGAGAAGTTAACTGAGGTGGTGTCCAGACCTCTGAGGAGGTGACCTATGACCTAGACTTGAGGGACAAGATGCAAGTGACACCGCAGAGCAAGGTGATGTCCCTGCTTAGCCTGGAGTCAGCATCTCCCTGGAGAGAACAGCATAGCTTCTGCTTCACGCCATGGAGAAGGCAGGTGTGCAGCCTTTCCACGTGCTGGCCCCCACCTGGCTGCCCTACCGCCTGGCTCTTGGGCAGATTGTCTGTACTCTGGCACTGCCTTGGGATGTGGCCCAGCTCTGAGGACTGAGTGTTCCCCTGTGCAGCACCTGGGGGACAGGGCAGAGGTGCTGCCTGTGAGCCAGCCGTGGGCCCCTCCTGGGCTCTAGGGTATGGCTGGCCTCAGACCTGCAGCCCAGCCTTGGGGGGGATGACGTCCACCCTTCAGCCCCTGCTGGGTGCTTGGTCATAGTAGCCTGAGACTGAGGCACTTGCAGTGGACACCAGTTCCCTTCCCCAGGACACCTGCACTCCGTCCTGCCTTTGAGACTAATGTTCTGACCCGGCAGTCTGCATCATTATGCTGGTTTTTCTCACACCATTTGATTTTTGCCTTGCTTTGATTTATTTGATGTTTTAATTATTAAAGTAATGTGTGCTTGTTGTAGCAAGTCAAGTAATACAATGAAAATTGGCGTCTCCCTCCCAGATCTCAGAACTGTTTCTCCCTCCCAACTTTCAGACCCATCTTTCCAAACAGGGCAGCAGGGACGGGGTCAGTGTCCCTCCATGCACAGTTTAAATTATTCATATGAGTGGCCTCTTTTTCCTGTTGTGTTGTTAGTTTAAAACAAAGCCAGAATTCCCCTTCACACACACACACCAGACTCCCGGAACATTCCTTTCTCTCCTGTACACATCCTGAGCTCCTCTAAGGGGACTGTTACAGGCGACAGCTAACAGAATGGCCTTTTGGAAATGCCTGTGTGTGCAGCAAAAGCATGAAAGCCAGCCGCTCCTCTGAGTTCCCTGATGGATGCCCAAGTCTCCAACCAAAGGGTACCTTCTTCTCAGTATCTCCTGAAGGCCTTTCTGGTTGATCTTCAGAGCTGGAGCCATGCCCTGGGGCAGTGCCAGAGTGAGGTCCCTCTGGCCAGAGAGCCAGATGGGAAGACAGGCTCCAGGCTGGGGCAGGGCCTGAGCCCACCCCAAGTAAGATGGGCCAGTTATGCTGCCCCTGAGGACAGTTTGGGAACGTAGCCCTCCACTCCCATAACCTAGTGCCCAGAACTACCCAAGGGCAAGGTGGGCTCCTGGAGGGTCCACAGGAACCACTGGTACCAGGTGTAGGTTCAGAGTCTTGTGCTCCTGCCGTTCTGAGCACCCTGGCCAGCCGGGCCCCAAGTCTGGGACAAAGATCACACCACCCTCATCCTGCCAGATTTTGCCTATAGCCCCCTCAGGCTCAGGTCCCCAGGTCTCTTCCTTATGGTCAGGGGTCTGATGACAGCTCTCTGTGGCATTATAGCCCCTCCTCCTGGACATGAACAAACTGCTCGCTGGCCATGCACTGTCTGTCTCATCCCCTGAGCTGAAAACAGTCCTGACGTCAGTCCCACTTTCCCACACACACTCAGAGCCCGAGCACTAGCACCCGGGACAGCCTGATGTCAGTCCCACCTTCCCACGCACACTCGGAGCCCAAGCACCAGCACCCGGGACAGCCTGATGTCAGTCCCACTTTCCCACACACACTCGAGCCTGAGCACCAGCACCCGGGACAGCCTGATGTCAGTCCCACTTTCCCAGGCACACTCGGAGCCCGAGCACCAGCACCCGGGACAGCCTGATGTCAGTCCCACTTTCCCAGGCACACTCGGAGCCCAAGCACCAGCACCCGGGACAGCCTGATGTCAGTCCCACTTTCCCAGGCACACTTGGGGCCCGAGCACCAGCACCCGGGACAGCCTGACGTCAGTCCCTCCTTCCCAGGCACACTTGGGGCCCGAGCACCAGCACCCGGGACAGCCTGATGTCAGTCCCACCTTCCCAGGCACACTCGAGCCCGAGCACCAGCATCCGGGACAGCCTGACGTCAGTCCCACTTTCCCACGCACACTCAGAGCCCGAGCACCAGCACCCGGGACAGCCTGATGTCAGTCCCACCTTCCCAGGCACACTCGAGCCCGAGCACCAGCACCCGGGACAGCCTGATGTCAGTCCCACCTTCCCACGCACACTCGAGCCCGAGCACCAGCACCCGGGACAGCCTGACGTTAGTCCCACTTTCCCAGGCACACTCAGAGCCGAGCACCAGCACCCGGGACAGCCTGATGTCAGTCCCACCTTCCCAGGCACACTCGAGCCCGAGCACCAGCACCCGGGACAGCCTGACGTCAGTCCCACCTTCCCACGCACACTCAGAGCCCGAGCACCAGCACCCGGGACAGCCTGACGTCAGTCCCACTTTCCCAGGCACACCTGGAGCCTGAGCACCAGCACCCGGGACAGCCTGATGTCAGTCCCACCTTCCCAGGCACACTCGAGCCCGAGCACCAGTACCCGGGACAGCCTGATTTCAGTCCCACTTTCCCAGGAACGCTCAGAGCCCGAGCACCAGCACCCGGGACAGCCTGATGTCAGTCCCACCTTCCCAGGCACACCTGGAGCCCAAGCACCAGCACCCGGGACAGCCTGATGTCAGTCCCACCTTCCCAGGCACACTCGAGCCCGAGCACCAGCACCCAGGACAGCCTGACGTCAGTCCCTCCTTGTTTTGTACTTTCCTCGACTTTAATTCTGCTCCTGCCACAGACGGCAGCTACCAGCCACTGTACTGAGAGTCGATTTGTTGTGATGCTGCAGTTTGTTCAGTTGGTTGGTGGTTTTGCTTTCAATTTTCAGAGATTCAGGTTTTTGTTACAGTTATGTAGAATATTTGCAAAGCATCAGTCACATCTGGAGAGAACAGGGATGCTCAGAGAACTCGAACTTCTAGCTCAACCTTCCACTCTCTCCTCTCTTTCTCCTCAAGGGTAAAGCCCTTTAAAAGGTGGACACCTCTTTCCTTCATTTCTAAAACTCGATGTCCTCATATGTGGGCCATCATGAACAGTTTAAGATACAAAAAAATAAAGAAATGTAAAATCTGCGTGGACAGGAACAAAGAAACCCTCCCAGCAACAACTGATCGAGTTGAAACTCACACAAGTGAGTCAGAAAGGCCACCGTCCACTGTTCCTTGGAAGTGAAATGATGGATGTAACACAGTCTGTCTCAAAACTTTCATAGTGACCCATGTACATAGGATGCACATGTGTGTGCTGGTGTCTGGACAATAGTGAGGTGGGCCCATGGAGAGCTGTGACCCCGTGGGGACCTGGGGTGGCTCAGGGGACAATGCCAGGAAAAGCAGCCCCTTGAAGAAGAAATATTTCTCTTAAGTCCCCAGCTGAGCAGCATCACTCTGGGTTACAAGGAACATCAGGCCCTGGTTGCTGTTCTTCAACCTGTGGCGCCATTTCCCCTGCCAGAAAGAGTCATGACAAGTCCACTGGGAGGAGGGGAAACTGCAGTCAAACTCAGCAGGATCCCGCAAGCCCCAGCCACTCGACCCCCACCACAGCAGCCACCTCCTCCTCTGGCGTGTCCCTGGAGGAGGGAAAGGGATTCCTGAAACAGGTGTCCACTCTCTTCCCAGCATCCTGAAGCAGGTGTCCGCTCTCTTCCCAGCATCCTGAGTCCTCCTGGCTCCTCTGTGACCTTTTCTTCCCTCCTAGGGAAGTCCCAGCAGATGTCATTTCTGGGATGGGGCTCCAAAGAGTCAGGCAGGCCAGAGCCTCAGTCCCAGGAACACTGCTGTGACAGTGCTGAGGGGCAGCAGGCTGCAGCCAGGACAGGGGTTCCGCTGCCAGAAGGGGTCTCACTGTCAGTGGGGGTCACACTGTCGGGGGGGGTCGCACTGTCAGGGGGGTCACACTGACAGAGAGGATCACACTGACTGAGGGGGTCACACTGCCAGAGGGGTCACACTGTTGGGGGGGTCGTCACACTGACAGAGGGGAGTCTCACTGCTGGTTGACAGAGGGGAGTCTCACTGCTGGTGGTACCACTGCTCTATAGGGGAACCCAGCAGCCTTAAAGGAGGTTCCCAACTTCCCCTGGGGAGTATCTAAGCTGAAAGGTAAAAGGTCTCCTGGTTGGGGGGGGCGGTTTCAGCTGCCTTGAGGGATGGGGTCCAGGCTGGCCCAGCACCCAGGGTGCTGCCAGCTGCTGAGAAGACATGTGTGTACTTACAAACTGAGTTTCCACTAGTGTCAGCTGCCATGGTGCAAAGACACCAAAGAAGCCCACTGAACTCTCAGGGCTTTGTCACCAGCAGCGGGAAACAGAGAAAGTAGAGAAAAGGTCTGGGACTAAGAGGAGGAGGAAACACCATGGCCAGGGGCCTTCACATCTCCACAGGATGGACAGGAGAGAGCGGTCACAGGATGGCCAACAGAGAGGAGAGACTTGCAGGCTTGTGGGGAGGGTGTCCAGACTGGAAATGGCAGATACAGATGTGAGTTCACATCTGAGGGACAGGAGGGGCAGAAAGCTTCATATGAGGTGGGGAGGAGGTGGGCAGAGGTCCCCATGGAGCAGGGACAGAGGGTGGTTCTTGACACCTGTCCCAGCCTGGGGTCCCATCCGATTAGCAGCCCTTGACCTCCTAAGACTGAAACAACCAACCTGCTCCCGCTGCCCTGCCCCAGACCCCTCAGGAAGCCCTGAGGTCTGTGCACCAGGGTCCCCATCTGCAGTCGGGCTAGACAGGGACCTCACAGGTTTCACGGCCACCTCCCCACACGTGTGCTGCTTCTCGATGCCAGTGCTGACTTCAGAGGACCCAGTGAAGTCTTGATTTCTTCATGTCTTCATTTGTCCTGACGATTACTTTCCACAGAGGATAAACAGCCAAAATACTATGTTCTCAAGTCACTTAAAATCATGCTTTTCTCCTGGGTTTTGTCACCAACTTCATACATAATTAGGTCCTTTTGTTTTAGCTTCTTTATAATTTTCAGGACTGCATTTTCTTCTTTTGGCAATAATTTTATTCTTTGCACAGAATATGATGATTCCAAAGCCAAGTGCACACCAGCAGTGTTATGCCCAATCTCCCTTCCAGCCTAGTCCCTGCCCCCGCCTCGAGGTAACTTACTGACTTTTGGTTTTAATCCCATGATGCTTCCTTCCTGCAAGGAGCCTGCTCTGGAGCATGAGGGTGGGGAGGAAGAGGTTCTGTGTGGATGGGGGAGGCTGCTCCTGAGCTGCAGGAAGGCCTGTCCCTCAGTGCTTACCCGACATGCTGGCTATTGGCTAGGATGGACCTCCATGGGGCCGTGTCTGGAGTCCCCACATGGCCCTTGCATGTGGTCACTCAGCCTCCCACAGCACAGGGGCTTCCAGGCAAATGTCCCAGGAGGGACAGGGCAGCTTCATCGCCTTTACTGACCCAGGTTTGGAAACTGCTCAGTTCTACTTCCATCCACCACAGTCCACATCTGGGAGGGCAGAATAGGAAGGCCTCTGTGTGAGAAGTGCCGCAAATCAGCAGGGCTCAGGGGCTGCTGCAAGACCTCCAGAAACCACCTCGTGAGCCCTGGATTCACGGAAGAGAAGCCACTTCCTATGCCCTTCTCGTGGCTGCTTCCTTCCCTGCCACGTGATCCAGGCACACCTGCACGTCCAGTGCATGGCCACACTTCTTTTCACACCATGTGAACCCTGTGCCCTCGTCCAGCGTATTTCTACAAAGGACCATTTTGTTGCTGGAGCTGGAAGTGCCGGGCTAAGGGAGCAGGTACATGGTGTCATGCTGTGTGCCCGCTGTGGCTGCTTCGTGTTCTGGTGTGAGACGTGCCCATACCTCGGCCGTGGCCGCGTGTATCTCAGTCTTCACCGTGACACGTCACATCCCCAAATGTACCAGACTTCACTTCCCTTCCACTGGTGTCAGCCGTCTGAGCTGCATCCCCCAGGGCCTGTCCTTGTCCATGTGCAGAAGATGAACAAAGGCCCATGTGGACCTGCTATGTTGCTGGACCACAGCCGGCAGCTTTCTAAAGTGCTGTGCTGATTCTGCTACAGGAGTGTGGGGGCTCCCGTTGTCCATGTCCTCACCTGGTACCCATGGTGGACTGGCCGTGCGTTTCTCTGGGAGATCGCTTTCCTGTTGCTCACGGGGGCCTGCCTCCACACAGTGAGTTTCCACACGGATGTCCTCCATGGAGAGTGCCCTGGGACCTTCGTGTCTCTTTCTGTGTGCTCCAGACACAAGTCCCTTATTTGCTATTTATGTCACAAATCGTCCCTCCTCCTCCTTCACTCCCTTTTCACAGCCCGACCTTTGACCCTGGACAATGATGAGGAGGGCTGGGAAGAAGCAGGACCCTCAGGTCCCACTGCGGAGCCCGTGCACACACACGTGAGTGCTCAGTGGGCGCCTGAGGACACTTATGATTTACAGACTCCACACTCACCACAGAGCATAAACACTTCACTGCAGCCTGCGTGTGTCTCCACGCTGAATGTTTCTGCACTCATGAAACATGAATTACATTTGTAATGGCTCTTGTGGGGGGGTCTGCTGGGAAAATACTGTTTCCAGAAAGACAAAGCAAATTGCGGCACTCCTGAAGGAAATGCATTCACCCTGGCTGGCTGCTCTGATGGTCTCTCGTCTCATCTTTCACTGAACACAAGTGAAGTCTGCCCACCCAAGGCCATGCATGGCATGTCCTCTCCAGCAAGGGCACAACAGTGGGCAGCCCAGGGGGTTCCAGAGATCTGAGCCCAGGACAAGGCAATGCAGCCCCCAGCCATGACCTTGCATGGTGCTAGAGGCTGCCGCCCTCTGTGACTTCCCTCCTTGCATACTGAGGCAGGGATGGGTCAGCTCCTAGAAGGTCCTGCAGCCCCATGCCTGGTCCTGCCCCATCATCACACTGCACGGCTGAGGCTGGCACTCACGGCTGGCTGCAGTCCCCTGCCTGCTGCATCCAGTGGCTACTGATGCAGCGTTGCCCTTAGGGTCCTGACAGTGGGGCCTCAGACAAAACAGCTCTGCCTGAAGCCCATCCATGGAGACAAGGAGGGAGGGCCTGGGACCTGGGAAGAACTTGGATAAGGAACAGTTAGGGGACAGAGAGGGAGGGCAGGTGACAGCCAAGGGAGGGGGAGAGGTGGCAACCCCAGGAGCAGCGGGAGAAAGCAAGTCCTGTGCTGGTCTTGGGAACACCTTGAACCCCAGTCCTCAGCCAGCAGAGCAGAGCCAGGACAGAAGGCTCTCCCATAGCCTCAGGGTCTCCCATGGGGTCCTCAGGCCGGCCCTAGCTGCCCTCATGCAGAGTCCAGGGCTGAGGTAGGAGGTGCAGCTGGTGCTCACTTAGTGGTGTCCAGGGAGAAAAGGAAGGGTATGTGTGGGCACGCATGGTATGTGTAGTGTGCACATGTTTTCCTGAGGTGGAGGTGTGCATACATGTGTGTGTGTGCATGTGGGGTGTGGGCTATGTGCATGTCCATGTGTGGTGTAGGTACGTGCACATGTGCACGTGTGGTATGTGTGCATGTGGTGTGTGTGGAGTGTGCATGCACGTGTGTGGTGTAGGTGTGTACACATGTGTGATGTGTGTGGAGTGTGCGTGTCCATGTGTTATATAAGTGCGCATACACATGTGCACATGTGGTGTGTACATGTGGTGTGCACATGTGGTGTGCAGTATAGGTGTGTGTGCACATGTGTGCTCGTGTGATGAGTGTGGAGTGTGCGTGTCCGTGTGTTATATAAGTGTATGTGCACATGTGGTGTGTGCATGTGGTGTGCAGTATAGGTGTGTGTGCACGTGTGTGTGATGTGTGTGGAATGTGCATGTCCATGTGTTATATAAGTGCACATACACATGTTCATGTGTGGTGTGTGCATATGGTGTGCAGTATAGGTGTGTGTGCACATGTGTGATGCGTGTGGAATGTGCATGTCCATGTGTTATATAAGTGCACATACACATGTTCATGTGTGGTGTGTGCATGTGGTGTGCAGTATAGGTGTGTGTGCACGTGTGTGATGCGTGTGGAATGTGCATGTCCATGTGTTATATAAGTGCACATACACATGTGCATGTGTGGTGTGTGCATGTGGTGTGCAGTATAGGTGTGTGTGATGTGTGTGGAGTGTGCGGGTCCATGTGTTATATAAGTGCGCATACACATGTGCATGTGTGGTGTGTGCATGTGGTGTGCAGTATAGGTGTGTGTGCACGTGTGTGTGATGTGTGTGGAGTGTGCAGGTCCATGTGTTATATAAGTGCGCATACACATGTGCATGTGTGATGTGTACATGTGGTGTGTGGTATAGGTGTGTGCATGTGTATGTGAACATGAGTGTGTGCACACCTGCTTCAGAATGGCTGCTAAGGCAGGAATTGGTGGTGAGAGTCCCAGGAAAATGCCACATTTCCAAGCAACCTGAGTTTTCTCAGGGTAATAAACTAGAAGGGTTGGGAGAAAGAGGAGGTACCCCAGAGATCACAGGGAGGCAGAGGAACTGGGGCACTGAGCAGACAACATAAGGGCCAGTGGCCCTAGCTGCTTGCATGGGTGACAAGGCAGGTGTGCTCCGGCCCCCTCACCTGCACCCTCTCCACCTGACAGTCACAACCAAGGAGACACCAAACCTCCTTCTAGCCCATAGGGGTTGGGTCTCCCTCCCTCCATACCAGGGAGCCGCTCATTCACACTTGACGTGATAAGACAAAAAGCCATGAGAAGTCGTGAGAGCCAGTTTCTTTTTCTTTTTCCTTTCTTTCTTTCTTTTTTATTTATTTATTTTTTTGAGACAGACTCTCACTTGTTCACCCTTGGTAGAGTGCTATGGCGTCATAGCTCACAGCAACCTCAATCTCTTGGGCTTAAGCAATTCCCTCGCCTCAGCCTCCCAGGTAGCTGGGGCTACAGGTGCACACCACAATGCCCTTCTATTTTTGGAGACAAGGTCTTGCTCTGGCTCAGGCTGGTCTCCAACCTGTGGGCTCAGGCAGTCCACCCGTCTCAGTCTCCCAAGTCCTAGGATTATAGACATGAGCCACCGTGCCTGACATGAGAGCCAGTTTCATTGGAGCAACTCTCAGGGACAGTGTCCAGCCTGGCTGCCTGCAGAAGTGGGGGCTGCAGGTAAAAGGCGGGCAAGTGAGCCGGGTCCACCCAGCGCTACACGGGGGCACTTCAAGCACGTGGGAACAAAGCAACTCATGATCAGCCTAACAAGCCGTGACCAGCAGTGCTGTTCTTTATGCACAAAGAAGCAAGATGCCCCAAATCCCTAGATGGGAAGGGGTTATAGACAAGTGTTCAGACACCAGCATGTGGGATGCCAACGCCTGCCATCACGTGCCAAGATTATTCTTGAATAACTCTGCCAGTCCCAAGTGATGTGAAGTTATCCACACTGCAAATTCCATGCATCCTTAAGCCATTACCCTGAAAGTGGGCTGGGAGGGTCCCAAGGCCCCAGCAAATGCTTGGCACCCTTAAGGGCATCCCCACCACGTGCAATGGCACCTCGGGGCTCATAAAGAGCAATTTTAAGCAGGGTCCTGGGGATGCTCTGCGGTATCTCCTCCCTGGATCTGTGAAGGTGACCTTAAAGTTGAGTTTTTCAGGACATAGGAAAGGTTTTCCTGGGACATGGCTTTCAGACACCAGAACCCACAGTGTGTCCCACCCAGGAGCCAGGAGCAGAGGCCCCTCGGGGTTGCCCATCTGGGAGCAGGAGCCAACAGTGTGGCCATAGGAAGCCGGGAACACCTGGGCTCCTTCCCTGCCATCCTTCCCTCCCTGCCTTACTCTCTGGCTCTGAAGATGCCCTGCTCATCCAGACTTCTCACATGTGAGCACAGAACACATCATGGGCAAGTTCTTGCAAACAGAACAAGGGTCTTTGACATTATGAGAGGTCATACGTGAGCTTCTGCAGGCACCATCTGTGCTGGCCACACAGGCTGAAGCAGAGGAGGACCAGCGAGGACTGTTCACAAGGTAGGGCAGAGCGCAGTACAAGCAGGGGCAGGGTCTTTGCCACCTGGGCCTGAAAGTGGCCATTAGGGAGGGCCCCTAACCTTGAGGGACAAGGAGCATGAGCCACCCACCCTGGCCCAGCTCTCCAGTGTCCCACCAGGGCCTCAGCTGGCTAGAAGGGCTGGACCTGGGGGACCACCCACTGCACTGGGGCCTTGGGCCAAGTGGAGGGTCTTCAGGGGCAGGAGCATCCTGACATACCACATGTCTCTAAGGAAAGGTGGGAACTGCCCACAGGTGAATTACAGCAACCCCAACTGGTCCCTACCCCTGCCCCTTTCCCTGCCTCAGCCCCTCTGCCTTTCCCCCCTTACTGTGGGATTCAGCTCCCATTCCCACCAGCTTCTCCTAAATATCCTCCCGACAGCAGGCTGCCAGATGGGAGTCTCAGGGCCAGGAAAGGCTGCAGACGTGCTCTCACTCTCCAGCACTGCCACTGAGCTTGACCTGGTGCTCAGGCAGCTTCCTCACAGTCCAATGCCTGGCCAAGCTGACCACGTGTGCCCAGCTCAGGACCCTGGGTGCTGAGTGACAGACAGAAACCACTGCCTGTCCCTTGGCCCACATTGTTGTAAGCACCTGTGCTGACTAGAGTGGGCTTCCGTCCCATGGTGGTCAGCATGGGCAGAGCCCCGCACAAACTGTGCTTCCTCTCAGATAGCCCTGGCTTGCCGGCCCAAGGCCTCAAAACCCAAGAACGAGGAGGAACAAGGGATGGGTGTTCTCCTGCTAATAATCCCAGGATTCGCCTGTAGATTGGAATCAGGGCGAGGGAGAGACAGAGCAATGTCCACGGTGCGAGAAAGGCTTGTCCAGAGTGACACGTCACCAGGCCCATCTGTCCCAGCACCGCTGTCTGGAGAGACACAGCAGGATGGATCGTGCTACACAGAAATGCAGACTCCACAGGCAGGATGGATGCCCCACCTCCCTGGGAGGCAGAGCGTGGTGACGGATGCTCTGCTAACAGATGAAAGAGGGATGAGACGAGGCAGGAGCCACGGCCACGCTAATGTGTCTTGCAGGGAGCCGGAGATTCTAATCTCAGCAATCAGCTCATTCGCATCCGTCTTTCTGTCCCCCACTAGCATCCAGGAGAACAGACAAGCCACATACCTCAGGAGGCTGGTGGCATGCTGGGGGGCCTCCCGTTGCCGCGTGGGGTTTGCTCCATAGGGGTGCAGATGTGGGAAGGTGTGGATGAGTGTGGGTGGGCAGGTGGGTTTGGGTGTGAGTGGGTAGGTGTGGCTGGGTGTGGTTGTGTGGGTTTGGGCAGGTGTGGGCGGGCAGTTGGGCGGGTGTGTTTGAGTGAGTGGGTGTGGGCGGGTGTGTTTGGGTGAGTGAGTGTGGGCAGGTGTGGGCGGGCAGTTGGGTGGGTTTGGGTGGGTGGGTTTGGGCAGGTGTGGGTGGGCAGTTGGGTTGGTGGGTTTAGGTGGGTGGGTTTGAGTGGGTGTGGGTAGGCAGATGTGTTGGGTGGGTTTGAGTGGGTGGGAGTGCTGGGTGCTGCCCCAAGAGCTTTTTGGCCACTGCCTGCTGCAAGCTGCTCCCCATGTGGTCCATAGGGTGCAGGATATCTGTAGGGGGTTCTTTTTACGTCTGGCCCCTGTACACCCATGGTGGTGGTGGTGGTCAGGGCAAGGAGGCAGGTGACAAAGCCCACAGTCTCCCCAAGTGCCACTCCCTCAAGCTACAACCTAAACAGAGGTCTGAGAAGATCCATCCCTGCTGTTTTCCAGATGGGATTTTCCTTGGGAGGGAGCCAGGTGCAGAGAAAAGGTGTTCCAGGCTGGTACATACATGGTGGCCACCACAAGAGTATCTTCAGGGCACTGAGGCCATCTCAGCTGCCCACGGGTGCCCACTAGCATCAGGATTAATGCCAGAGTCAGAGATGTGGGGATTTTGTGTCCAGGGTCAGCAAACTCTGACTAGGGGCTGCCAGGACTTTTACTTCACTGGCTGTGCAGATGACAGACAGCAGGCACCATGTGGGCCCCAGAGACACGGATCTGCAGTGCTCTGAGCCTGGTCTAGGACCCAGATCACAAACCCAGTAGGTGTTTACACCAGTGGCCACCGGCAGCTATTTCCAGAAGAGTAAAGTGAAATGAACTTGTTGCCTAGAATCTCAGTAATGACCGTCCATTGTCACAACTGGCCCCTTACTGGTAGCTGGAGACCCTCACTGCACACATATGTCAGTTTCTGCCTTTGCAAACTCTAACGTGTTTACTCCTGCACCTGCTGGATCATAGCACCACAGATAGGCAACTTAACCTACAGGAATCTGAGAGCAAAGCATGCAAGTGCTCCCTGCAGGCTCGGAGGCGGCCTGCCTCAGCCTCCCCAACAGAGCCCAGCAGCTGCTGGTGAGCGTGACCTCCCCTGGCTCTGGGTATCATGGCTCCATCTCTGTGCCATTGTCACTGGGCGTTATTCCTATGTGCATGTCTGGGCCCAAATACCCTCTTTTATGAGGGCACTGGTCACGCTGGACTGGGGCAAAACTTCTCCAGTATGATCTCATTGTAAATAATCACAGACACAGTGACCTCTGTCTCCAGATGAGGTCACAGCAGAGGGGCTACAGGCGAGGACTCAGCACAGGCTTCACAGCTCAGTCCACAGCCCTGTGTCAGGAAACCCTCATCATCGGCTGTCTTGAAGCACAGGTCTCAGCTGTCACTGCCCCCTTCAGCAGAGCTCTGGATCCAGGCAGGAGGTTATGGCCAAAGCCCAAAGTGCTTTACTTTAATCTTGTTTCTGTGGCAAGAACATTTGGGGAACTCCTGGGCACCGGGAACCGTCTTCTGGCCAGGGGTCTGGGCTCAGGGCTCTCAGTCCTCTGTCTCTATCTTCCGCTTACCCGTCATCCAGGTCAACCTCATTAACCTCACTCACATTCTGCTGACAGGTGCCCTAGTGACTGTTCTCTTCTTTCCCCTCACTGCTGTGCGTATCACCAGCTCTAATGGGTGCTCAGTAAACATTTGCTGAATGAAATAATCAACCAATTATTAATGAATATTTTTGCTATATCTAACATCGATGATTTAGAAAAAGATTCCAACTCAACCCAGACATAGTAAATGAGTAAACTAGGAGAGCTATGGAGTCGGTAATAAGGAGTTAGAAGTCACCTTTCATTCCCAATGAAACAAGTAAAAAGCTGAACAAACTGAAAAACCAGCAATTCTTCTCAGACTCATCAGAGGAGCGAGGTTACAGAACAGACCATTGCCTCCCAAACTGTAGACACAGACAGTGGACGCAGAGACTCACAACAGGCCTGAGGAGAAACCCCTGCTGCATCCAGTGCTGGGGTCAGAAGCCCTGGCCTGCAGCTGATGGACTGCACAGATCTGACAGTTATAAACCCCAGGGACCCAGTCATGAAGGGGACACTTTCGTGAATTTTTCCTTTAGATCCTACCAGGTCCTCACAGCAAAGAGCAAAGTCCCCTGGTGCTTTTGGCAGGAGAGGGGCAAACGAACCTTTCTGAAATACTTTAGGTCACCTGCTGAGAGAAACTATTCAGCAGACCTCACCTGCTGGGGCTTTAACAGAGGTAAGCCCTCCCTGGGCATGGGAGCACCCAACTCCAGCCCCATTTATTCATCCTGTCCCACCCATGACAGGGACACCTGAGGGGCCCTGGTGACCCTCACCTGAAAGGTCCCACTTCTGGGACCATAACACACCTCCCCTCTCCCTGCATCTCCCACCACGTTGCTAAAGCCCTGCTTATAGCAGCTCCTTTTACCCACACACCATCTCCACCTTTCAACACAAAGATACAAGGCACACTAATAGGCAAAAAGACTGAACCAGCATCGGAACAAGTGTCACACATGGCGGAATGTTGTCAGTCCAGATGATGATTAATACGCTAAAGACTTTAATGTAAAATGTTACAGGCAACAGGGCGGCACTGTGGCTCAAAGGTGTAGGGCACTGGCCCCATATGCTGGAGGTGGCGGGTTCAAACCCAGCCCTGGCCAAAAACTGCAAAAAAAAAAAAAGTTAGCAACATACAAGAATAAATGAGTAATGGAAGCAGGGAGACAGGAATCCTGATGAAGAATTAAAATATGGTAGAGATCAAAACTACTGTAACAGAAGTGAACAGTGACTGTTACAGGCTCAATATTAAACTGGTTGTGGCTGAAGAAAGACCTGAGCTTGAGGAGATGACGATAGAACCATTCACAACTGAATAGCAAGAAGAGAAAAGCTTACAAAGAAAAGAACAGACTACCCCAGAACTGTGGGGTAACTACAAAGGGTGTCGTCTATGACTAAGGAAAGTACCAAGAGGAGAAGAAAGAAAGAGGAAAACATAGGTCATAGTGACTCAGACGTTTAACTCAAATTAATGTTGGACCCCAAACCATAGACCCTCAGGGGTCTGCGGAGGCTCAGAGAGCTTGAGTCAGTGTAAAGGACAGAGAGAGGCATGAAGAGAGTGAGGCAGAATACCATGAAGACATGAGAGAAAAAATAACCCAGAAATCTAGAATTCTGCACCTTGAAAAACTATCCGTTAAGAGTGAAGAAAAAATAATGACCTCAGAGAACAAAAATTGACCTGTGGATCGTGGACCTGTCTTGCAAGAAATGTTACTGGACAGAACAGTTCTTTAGAGAGAAGGACAGTTATGTCAGGCAGAGCCTTGGATCTTCACAAAGAAGGAAAAGACATTGGAGAAGAAATACGTGATGTCTCGGGTGGTTTTGATTGGCACTACTCTGACGATTCTGGACGATGAGCATCTCTTCATGTGTTTGTTGGCCATTTATCTGTCTTCTTCAGAGAAGGTTCTGCTCAAATCGCTTGCCCACTTACGAATGGGGTTGTTTGCTCTTTTCTTGTTGATTAATTTTCTCTATAGATCCTTGTTATCCGCCCTTTGTCAGATTCCTAACATGCAAATACCTTCTCCCATTCTGAAGACTGTTTGCTTTTGTTGTGTCCTTAGCTGTGCAGAAGCTTTTCAAGCTGATCACGTCCCATTTATTTTTGGTGCTGCTCCAATTGCCAAGGGGGTCTTCTTTATAAACTCTTTCCCTAGGCTGATTTTGTCCAGTTTTCCCTACACTTCCTTCTAGAATTGTTACTGTTTTGTGTCTTAAATTTAGATTTTTTATTCAGTGAGAGTCAATTTTTGTAAGTGGTGAGAGGAGCAGGTCCAGTTTCAGTCTTCTACATGTGGCTAAGCACTTCTCCCAGCTCCACTTATTAAATAGGGATTCTTTTCCCCAGTGTATGTTTTTGTTTGGTTTGTCAAAGATCAGATGATGGTATGTGGTACGTTTCATCTCTTGGTTCTCCATTCTAAAAGTAGACCTTCCATTTGATCCCAGAAGAAAAAAAAATCATTTTACCATAAGGACATTTGTAATAAAATGTTTACTGCAGCTCAATTCACAATGGCCAAGACATGGAATCAACCCAAGTGCCCATCAACACATGAACGGGTGAACTGTGGCATATGTATGCCATGGAGTATTATTCAGCCATAAAAATGACAGAGTTTATATCTTTTGTATTTACCTGGATGGAGATGAAACACCTTCTTCTTAGCAAAGTATCACAAGAATGGAAAGGCAAGTATCCAATGTACTCAATGCCAATATGAAACCAATAGATAAACAACTACACACCCACAAGAGAAAAACACAATTGAGTTCAGATGGGGGGAGACGGAAGGGACAAAGGGGAAAGGGGAGGAGACGGGGGATTCGTCCACTCTCACCTGAGGTTCACAATGAAAGGGCCCACAGCACACTCCCTGGGTGGAAGGCTCAACTACAACTTGAACTTTACCTAATAAATGCAAACAATGTAACTTTACCTAATAAATAAACAATGTAACCTAATCATTTGTACCCTCATATTAATCTGAGATTTTTAAAAAATCATAATATCACTTTATACTCCATTAATGGATGTGTCTCTGATTTGTCATTATATAGTAAGAATAAATTGATCTGATAATTTCAAAAAAGCAAAGGTTAAACAAAATATTTATTTTTTCATATTCTTAATTGATCTAACAATAACATTTTGCTCAAAATAATAGTAGTGTGATAGCAAAATAATAGCAATAAAGCCATGCTGAGAGGAGGAGCCAAGCTATGGAGTTTACAGAGGGCAGGGCCTGGCTGCTGAGCAGGAGGCATGGACTTTGCCCTTAGAGCCACAGAGCCCCCTGGGGAGCCCAGCCAGTGGATGACAAGCCCTGGGGTAAGGTTTGCCCACCTTCCTCCTGCTGCTGTGGGCACCAGTGGGCCAGTAGCTTAAGGGGAGGGTCCAAGGGTGGGCAGCTTTGTACATCCCAGTTGTAGCAAGAGCCCTTCCCCTGCATCCCGGGGCTGTCCTTCCCCTGGCATGTGGACACCCTGCTCTACCCTCAGCCAGAACCCCCAGTCATTCTGCAGTGTTCTCTCTGCTGTTCCCACTCCTCAGCCACATGCCCGGCCATTCGACACTGCCTGTCACACTGTCCTTGGTGAGGTGTCTTCACTGATCCACTTCTGTCTGGCACCTCACCAAGGCTAAAGGGCCAGGGGAAAGGAAATTGTGCAGGGCCAGGGGGAAGCAGCTGGGTCAAGGAGGCTCAGCCCACTAGTCCATGGGAGGGCAGGGGCACTTGACACCCACAGAATCTCTGTGGGCCACTCCCTGCAGGGCAGCAGGTAGCAGGCCAGGTCAGCCCAGGGGAGCCAGACCTGTAAGGTGGGTGATGGATGCTGGCATCCGCACCTGGGGTGAGATCAGGCCGGCAAGGCAAGGAGGACCCTCTCCACAAGGGTCCTCCTTGTCTTCCCTGAGGGTCAGCCTGGGCTTCAGAACCCTCAGTGGGAAGCTGGTCTGGTCCCAAAGCATCTTCCAGAGGACCGAGGCTCACTCTTATACCACCAGCCTCACAGTCCCCTCTCTGAGCCAGGCCAGTGCTCTCAGAGTCCTTGAGTCTGGCCCTGGTTTTGAGGGACGCCCTTTGCCCACTGGACACCTACATTGTTTCTGCCCCTGCAGACCCTGAAGGATTCCCAATTGATACTCAGACTCAGGAGATGCTCCCAAACTTGGCGATAACTGGAGATGTACTTGGAGGTCACCTCGGGGACAGCTGCAAGGTCAAATCACCTATCTCCGTTCTTGTCTCAGCCACTCTGCTTCTGGACGGTACAGCATGGCATCGCTATCAGGCGGCTCCACTCCCCAGGCCCCTGGTTCTGCCCTGCCTGACCCTGGTTCTGCAGCCTTCCCAGGACACCTGTCATGCACTGTAGGTCTGTGGCCAAGAATGCACACGGAGAGGATAAGGTCCCACCCAGGGTCAGGGAGGCAGACTCAAAGTCGGGGGGGGCATGCAGGAGCCCATGGAGATGGGGTCCCTCCACGTGAGGCCTCCACCAAGCTTCTGCCTCCTCCCACTCCCACCTCCTGTGTTCTCTCCATGTCTACTCCACCACCTCTCCTCAGGAAGGGGCAGCCTGCCGGACTGGGGCCTTCCTCCCCACCCATCTCCCACACTCTAGTAAACTGAGTCCCTGGCACAGAATATCTGTTCCAGGAGGGTGCTGCTCTCCCATCTCCCTACTCAGAGAGCAGAGGGGCCTCTACACCCACACACAGCTCCTTCCAGAGACCAGGACAGCCTGGGCACAGAAGACGCATAGCTCTGAAGACCAAACTATGAGTGAAGCTAAGTTCATTCGCTCCGTTCTGTGAAGTGCATACAAGCACCAAAGACAGGAACAGAACGCACCCTACACACCCGTCCACCAACACCAGCCTGCCTGGCTTGCAGGGAGCCCAGGGGGCACAGGGAACACCCTCACCTTGGCAGTGCTGCCCTATCCCAGACTATGTCCTGAGACACCCCTCACAGCTATGGGAGCAGATGGCATCATCCCCCTCTCACATCTCAGAGAATGATGATCAGAGACACAAGCTGTCTTGCTCAAGGTCTTACCCAGAAACGTGTGCACAATGCACGCGGGAGATGGGGTCATGGCCCATGAGGTTCAGGTACATTCATGGGTGACAGCTATGCTCCTGCACATGGGTGGGGACTCCAGCGATGCAGGGAGCAGCCCCCACATGAGCCACCTGGCCCTCACCCAGGTTTGCAGACTGGAAGCCCCAGATCCCTCTGTGGCACTGGCGAGCTCAGTGTCTGAGCCCCACCAGCCACCTGTACACAGGCTTGGTCTGGCCTAGAGGTGGGCGTGGAGACTCCGGCCACCTTCTCTCACCTACACTGTACCCCGGGCTACGCAGTACCCAGGCCAGGCACGTCTCTGGCATAGGCCAACATCTGTCTTCCCTAATGTTATTTTTTTTTTTTAAGAGAGAGAATAGTAAGGAATGAGAAAAAAAAAAAAAGAAAGAAAGAAAGACTAAGGAGATTCCAGAGATAAAAGGCACATGTGGGTGACAAAGAAACCGTGACAGTCCGATTTTATTAATGGCTCGCCCATATGCATCCAGGGGATAATTAACTATTCACAGGTGAAATTAGCTGATAGGAGTGGCTGTCTCAGGCAAATCGGATGAGCTCCGATTATATCAGTAGTTTTCAACCGGTGTCCCTGGTTATCAAACCATCAAATAAATTTGTCCACTCTCTTCCTTTGGGGGGAAAAACTTTAATTATCCAGCCCAAGCGTATGGCAGGTCATCAATAAAACCCAGTTATCAGGCCGCAGGTTCGAGAGTTTGACCGTTATCCATCTTTTATCTAAATAAACATTTGGGAAATGTCCTTAAAATTATTATAGATACTTTGCCCCTGCCCCCAGTGGAAATTTCCAAACGGAGCAGCTGGGTTGCGCCACTCCGCCCTCCCAGCCTCCAGCAGGCCTGGGACCCCGCGTGGGGCTGCGCCTGCTTTGATGGATCTAACCGACCTGCACATGCAGATAAGGGGGCTCGCGCCTGGCGTGCCTCACTGTATATTCACCCGGCCTTTATGTTATGGACGCCTCCTTTATTTTCATGCCACATGTATCAATGACAAATGGAGGAATCCAGCAGCCCTAATGTCCTACAGCAAGCCCTGCAGTTTGCCTCTTCCAGGTGCAGCGTTGGAGAGAATTCTTTCATTAGAACAAAGAACGCATAAGGAGCGCATCTGTCACTCCACTCCCCTCCACTGAGGTGTGGCTGTTGTGGAGAGTGCATGGAGACTAGCTGCTCTGCCTCGCGGCACACAAACAGGAGATACAGTCGAGTAGGGGTCCACCCTGGTGTACATAGTGGACACCAGGCAGGATGGACAGAAACCGTTCAAGGCAAGGGGAGAGAGCTGATGCCATTTCCCTCCCTGGTCACAACCAGGTTCTACTAAGTGCTCATGGGTGTCCTTCCCCCTCCCCCCTCCCCCCCCCCCCCGCCCACAGTCCGGCTCCCTGTGCAGCCACATAGGCCACAGCCAAGAGATACTAATGAAACATCATGAGGAAAGTCGCCCTCGGGACTCCGCTGGTTGGGTTCATGCCGTCTCATCTCTCTTCTCTCCAGGGTCCCAAGGGTTTCCTGAATATTGCATCGAGGTGGAAGGTGCAGCAGGAAAGCAGGGCTGCTGGGAGATCTGCCAAAGGGGGCAGGTTCTGCACTGTCCGGAGATGTGGGGATGGAAGGATTGAAGACACGTTTTCAAGCAGCTCAAACCACAAGTGCAGGTTCAGAGGAGCCCGAGTATGGGGGCTGCTTTCTCGTCTGCACAGAGGTGGTGAAGGTGAGAGAAACCCTGGGCACAGCCTCTGCACTCATTCCTTCCCTCGGCAGCTTTCCTGAGCCTTGAGGCGCCAGCTCAGGGTGGCCCTGAGGCCTCTGTGACCCCTGCTGCCTATGAGTAAGAAATAAACCCCTATGTACCTTGTCCCATGTGGGCTCCATCCCCTGGACTCAGGTGGTTTGTGGACAGGTGGGGTTTGACCCCTGCTTCCAGTGGCTGGCATGGCGGTGATCTGACCAGTAGCCTGGCATTTCACACTCACAGCCCTTCAGTCCTTGCTCAGACTCCACCTCCTCCAAAGAGCCTGAGGACAAAGTCTGACTTTGCATAATTGTCTGCCAAGGTGGGAGAAGCTCCACCCACTGGCGGCTCCACCTTCAGGTGTAGGCACAGCCTGGACAGGCCTAGGGTGGGCAGGCCCTGTCCTGAGCACCCCTACAAGGAGGCCCTCCTACATGCTCACTCACACTAGTGTTCACATGGTTCTGATGGCTTCTCTCTAGTACTTAGAAACAGTTATGGATAATTTATTCAAGCAAGCATTGAGGAAGCTTGCTAAGGCTTGGCCTGGTCAGAGGATTCTGGCCCCCTGGTGTCTAGAACTGCCCATGCAACATGGCACCTGTCCCTTGAGCCTGGGGTCTGAACTGATAGGTGCTGGCTCCAGAAACCTTGCACAAAAAAGTAAGAAGAATGTGAAATGCTCCATAGTAACTGCACCTTAGTACATGCTGAATGGCCATATCGAGGCAATTCAGAGATGGAGGGAGGGGGAGAAGGAAGGGGGAAAGAGGAGGGGAAAGGATAAAAAGGAAGGGAGGGAGGGAGAGAGGGAGACATGGAGAGGGGAGAGGGAGGGAGAGAGAACAAGGCTGTGCAGAGCCCCCTGGGTTGTGGGCCGTCTTTCTCCAGCTCCCCTCTCCTTCCTCTGACCTGATGCCCCTGGGGGTGAGCCATTTGGAATGGGATATGGAAGACAGGTGAGGGAAAACCAATCTCAGCACAGTTCTTGGGAAAGTAAATTAAAATTGGAAGGAGAGAGGCAGAGATAAAGAGACAGGCTGCTAATCTGTCCAGGGGACCTGACCTGCACATCTATCCAGGGCTGACACTTGCACCCAGGGAAGGGCATCTCTTTTTGAGATGAGATACTATCCCACTAGGTGGTAACGGGACAGGCATGGATGTCCCTCCACACAGAATGTCAGAAAAACACGCAGATGCTTCGAGGTGGACTTGAGGTGTCTGCAGTGGAGGCTATTGGGGGGGGCGTGTCCAGTGCCTTGTGCCTACGTAACAGATGTGGCCCAGCCCACGTGTGGTGAGGAAGCCTGCTTACATGTGGGTACAGATGGTTCGACCACCCCAAAGCACCCTAATTCAGAGAGAAGATGGCAAACACCTGGCACAGGTGGGCAGGGGCAGGCGAGGCTGAGGCACAGGCTGTGGGCATAGCTCCCACATCTGCAAACAGAAATGGACCTTTGACCTTTGACTTTTGGGCACAGCTCTTTTTAATTGAAGGGAACTCTTTCCATTCTTTCTTTAACCCCATCTTTCTAATAATGGTTCCTTTTAAAATCAATTTGACTTAAAATTATAGTGGCCTGCGAATTTGGAGTGTGTGCATTTCTGCTTCAGGCTGTCCAGGCTGTATTCTGCCATTTTTATGTCTACCTTTAAAGACCGCTGCTGCTTACGTGAATCATCTTTTATTTTGCAGTTATAACCACTCTGCTCGTTGCATGATGCCTTTGGTGGTTATATAATTAAAGAGCAGAGACTTTTTTTTCCCTTGGCTGCACAAGGTGAAAACGTTAGCTCTTTCTACACTTCAGAGACCCAGCTGCTACAAGCATTAAAAATTACTTAAAACATAAATTTATGGCATTGTGATCACAGTGGATTATGTTGTTGTAAATGAACTGCATTGTAAATTGCTGTTTTAGATTAAAATATGGCTTATTAGGAATGACAGGAAAATAATACAGAAGGAAGTGAGGTTTCATAGAATTGTCTCCAAAAGCCCATCTCTGTAAATGTGAAGACAGGGGATGCGTGGAAGCCGCTGCCTAGCCTAGCTGCCAGAGCTTGGGCTGGACCCTGCAGCCCCCTTCCCTCTCCACCACCCGGGACCTCCTGTCCTTCTGCAGAGTTTGAGCACATTGCTGAGGTGGGTAGCAGGTACAGAGAGGTGAGGAAGACCCTGCCTCTCCTTCAGACAACACTGGGTCTAATGGAGGACCAGCACCATGACAGATGGTGGGAAGGGACAGCAACTTAGATGGGCACCAGAGGTGACAGCAAGAACTTTCAAGGGCACAAAAGGGAGAAATGGTTGACTGAGCTTGATTGATTAATCCTAGCCAGCAGATTGTTGAAACTGCGGGAATTTAGACTCTTGGTGTTTGGAGGAGCCTCCCCAAGGCACCAGGCAAACCTTCCTCAAGCACTTGTGGAGGAAAGTCCTCCAGTTGGACACTCCCAGGGTGGAGAGCTCTCGCCTATGTGACTTATCCCCTTCCATCAGGGGACATAGATCCAGGTCTTCTCCCACATAAGCAAGATCGTGTATTCTGTTTGGACATTTTAACTTGAGAATCTCTGGTGACTTGCAGGGAAAGGTTCACAAGAGTGGAAGAATGTGAGTTGAAGCAAACCACGCTCAGAACAGCCTGGCACACCGGACTGAAGGAATTTAGGGAACAAGATCGACTCTAATGGGGGCATTTATCATAGGGGGCCCAGTTAAAAGGCCAGTACAGCTTTTTTAGAAGTTTGTGAGTAATAGCGTCAAATGATGCTAGAAGTATTTTACGTAGTAGGACAACTCATTTATCAAGGGAGAATGAACCACAGAGAGAAGATACAGACTCATAGGGACTCTCACAGATGCTCGTCTAATCCCCCATGATACAAGCTAATGGCTCTGGACAAGATCCAACAAATGTCCTGCCCGCTGTGGCCTTGCCCAGACTCTGAGCATGGCTTACTGGTCACCCAACCCTTTTCAGCCTAAACCTCCTAGCATCTTATCTACCTTCACAGAAGGCTCCTTGTCCTTCCACGTCCTGTCACACTCCATTCCAGCTGCTTCACCACATGTCAGTTCTGAAGTCTAGATGTAATCGTGGTGAAAATGCTCATGAATTTATTTTCACCTTCCTCAAACACCTGTATGGACTAGTCAGTGTCGGGTTTTTGTGAGGCCCTGATGGTACAGAGGAAAACAAGTGGTTATTTCCCAAAGGAAGTCCCAGTTGAATCAAGAGAGCTGAACAAAGTGAAAATATACATTATAAAGAGCACATCAGTCATGATCCAAGTCTGTACAAGGGCTGTGGGTCCATAGTAAAAAGACCTATCTGAAGCGAGGGGAGTTGTTGTAAAAGCCTTAACAGAGAAAGGACCCTTAGATGCAATCTGGAAAGATGTGCAGGACTTGATCCAGAAGACTGGAACAAGGAAGCCGTCACTGGCAGAGGGGGAAGTGAGAATCTCTGTACTGGGAGAGAGGTAAGATACACAAGAGGTAGGGGACAAGTGCTGCCCGGAAGAAAGAAGGCACCAGCCTCAAATACTTACTGACAATTCTTTGGGGAAAAATAAAGGTAATACAGAGATTAAAAAGAATTTAGATGCATCTATCACATTTGTGGGGATTGAGGGAGTTTGCATTTTATATAAACAACCCAGTCTCTGGGTATTTTTTCCCCCTGAGAGACAGAAGTAGAAGCAGAGGGCTCGGGAAGGGCACCTTCTCAAAATAATTATCTCTTGTCTTCCTTACTCAGTAGTGAAATTGAGTTAAAAATTATCAAAACTCTGGGGTAGATAGTGTTAGAAAAGAAAAGAAAGGGTTTTTGAACAGCACTGGTAAGCTGGAGAAGAGCAAAGCAATATGATACTTTGAGAGGGTGAGAAACTATTCCAACAAAGGTAACGTTTACCTTGGCTCATTATTTACATTTGTCTGAATTTTTTTTCCTTTAAGACGAAACTAAAAACATTTTGAAAGATAGTTTTTTCTGGGTATACAAAAATAGTTGACAATTATTTAGTCTCAGCTCTTTGAAGATGCAATTCCATCAGCTCCTGTCTTGCATATTGACTATGGAGAAGTCAGCTGTCTTTCTAATTGCAGTAGTTTTTAAAATTTCTTTAACCAAAGAACTTTACTCTGTTAATCTTTTATTGGACTCTAATGAGTTCTTCAGCCTATTTTTTCTCCAACTACTTTTAAGATCTTATTTATCTTTAAAGTTCACTATGTGGCATATAAGTGCAGATTTCTTTTGATATACTTTGTTTGGATTTGTACTTCTGAATCTGATTCACAGTTTTCATCAATTTTAGATAATTCTCAGCCATTAATTCTCCCTATGTTGACTGCCTCCTCACTATCCCAATTATATTCTTTGTGAATTCCAATTAGAGAACATATCAGGCCTTTGTACTTGGTCTTTAATATCTTCCAGACTCTTTTTCATATTTTAAAAATTTCTTTGAATCTATATTGTGCTCTGGGTATTTTTTCATATTTTTCTTCTAGTCCAATTACTCTCTCTTCATCTGTGTCATCTCTTCCATTTAGCTTATCTACGAAAGTTTTATCTCTGTGGTTATAGTTTTACATTTGTGTGATTATTTCATTTGCAGTGTAGGTATATCAATAGTTGTTCTCAGATTTTTTCTATTAAATAAATTTTATATTGTTGTATTTTATTTTATAGCAGCTTTCTCGAGGTATACTTGGCATATAATAAATTGCAAATATTTAAATGTATAATCTAACATGTTTTGATAGATACATAAGATCTTAAAACCATTATTATAATTAAAATAATGAACATACCCTCAGTTTGCTTATGTGTTTACTTATTTATAGACGTTTGGCTTATTTCCAATTTGAGATGATTATTACAAATAAAGTTCCTATGAACATTTAAGTACAAGTTTTCATGTGGATATGTGTTTCCATTTTTCTTAAGTAAGTACCTAGGTGGAGTACCTAGATGAATTATATGTATGCTAGGAGTATGTTTAACTTTTTTAATGCTATACTGTTTTCCAAAGTGACTTCATTGGTGAATTTTACCACACTTTTAAAGAACAAATTACAATATTTCTGCTAATATTTCTGCAAAAACTCTTCCATAATATTGAGAAAAGAATTTTTTCCTAATTCATTCTTAAGGTATCATCCTAATAACAAAAGCATACAAAATCTTCTTTTAGTGACTGGCCTTAGCTTTCTGCCAGCAAGCAGAGGAGCTCCTCCAGACTCACTGCAGATTTGGGAGTGTATTTGGAACTTCTCACAATTCTGTGTGGAATTTATATGTTAAACAAACATCCACGCACCCACTACTAAACCAAAACATAGAAAATTGGCCTTACCATTTGGCATTTCCTGAGCATCTTCCCCCCAAGCAGAGACAATCATCACCCTGACTGAGTCAGTCCCTTGTTTCCATTTTGTATTTGTAACACCTTTACCTGTGTCTTTTTTCCCCTTAGGGGTCAGGTCTTGCTGTGCTGTCTGGGCTGGAGTGCAGTGGCTACTCCCAGGCACAGTTGCAGCTCACTGCAGCCTGGAACTCCTGGGCTCAAGCCATCCACCTGCCATGGGACTACAGGCATGTGCCACCATGCCCTGCATGTATCTTCACAAAATAGACTACTTAATGTTAAAGTGTAGCATGGCAAGCAGGTGTCTGCTCACAACCATGCTGCCACTGCTATGGCCAGGCCCAGAGAAGAATAGCTAAACACCCAGGTCTGTGTCACCCAGCGTGGCTCCAGATCCCAAGACTTTGTCAGGGGAATTCCTGAAAACATAAGGCAGGGCAAGGACCTAAAAGGACTGAATTCTTATCATTTGGGTTGCTTCCTTTCAGAAATCACACAAAAATGTCTTACTTTTTTGATTGTTATGAAAATACTCAGCCATGGGCAGCTCCTGTGGCTCAAAGGAGTAGGGTGCCAGCCCCATATGCTAGAGGTGGCAGGTTCAAACCTAGCCCTGGCCAATAACTGCAAAAAAAGAAAAAAAATACACAGCCCTGTGCACCTGCTTCCAGGGTCTGGTAGGGGCTCATGCAGACCCCAGATTCCTCACTCTGTAGCACTCTCCCTGGGGGCTCACAGCCATCAGTGTCTGGCTGGACTCTATGTGGGCTCAACAGTGTATGTCTGGCAGGGTTGTGGACCTCAGGGCCTTCCTTGCCCCCCTACATCTTGTGAGGTGAGGGAATGTCCCCCACTCACTCAGGAGCAGGGTGCGAAGGCCATCTGGGAGTTCACCAGCATGGGGTAGGTGGCAGCCCTGGTCTCTGTGTCCTGGAGCAAGAGGATTGTTCAGGAGCAATCCCCCTTGGGTCCTCCTTCCTCGCCTAACTGATTACCATGTGTATCTGGAAACACCTGTCGTCCTGGGAGCACCACTTTCTCATAGGCAGTGTCTCTGTGAGTTGGGTGTCTTGTTCCCTGTGCCTGCTTGTGTCTTGTTGTCAACACACTCTCCTGTTTTGGTGGCCCTTGCCCTGAAGTGGCTCTTTGAGACAGAATGTTTGGATGACAAATATTTTGAAACCACACATAGTAGAAATGTCCTGATTCTTTCCTTATTCCCAAGTAATATTATAGTATGATTGTGTATAAAATTTCCTTCAGAATTTTGAAGCCATCTTTTTCACTTTCTTTTTGTTTCGGTGTTGCAGTGAAAACATTCTGAAGCTGTTTTGATGCTCAGCCTTTCCTACACAGAGGTGGCCGAGGCTCACCTTTATCCCAGGGGCCCTGTGTTTGCAGTACCTGGTCAGAGACACTGAATAGACTTTTCAAACTGAAACACATCTGCAACTTCCAGGAAATTTTCTTGAGCTATTTCATTGATGATTTCTTTCTTTCTTTTTTTTTTTCCTCTAATTTTTCTTTATTGAACTCCTGTTATTTAAATGTTACCCTTCTTTTCTTTTTGGCTTTTTTTCTTTATTTTTTCTTTTATTCTTTTTTTTTTCATTTCTGATAGGTTTCCTAATTTGTTTTTACTTGCAGAATGTTCCTCTTCATGTGTTCTGTTTTTGTTTCATAGTTTCTTTATTTCACTGAGAATATTAACAATGGTTTTTAGCATTGTTTTGCTTTTAAGTTTTCTTTTCCATAAATGATCTGTTTCTCCAAGTTACTTCTTTATGCTTATTTCTCTTGGTCTTTTCTCAGACATTTGTTAAAACCTACTCATGACTAAGAGTGAGGGCTGAACATCCAGGTGGGTGCTCTTAGCATGAGTGAACTGTTGCTGGTGTCCTCAGAGCTAGTGGAGGTCCCCTGGGAAGATGCTCCCACTTGCAGTAGGCTAAATAGTAGCCCCAGAACAGTACGTGCACACCCTCATTCCCTGAACCTGTGAATGTTACGTACTTTGGAAAAATGGTCGTTTCAGATGTAATTAAGAACATCTGAAGCCTGAAATTAGGCTGTTATTCTGCATTTTCCACATGGGCCCTAAATGCTATTGCAGTGTCCTTGAAGAAGAGAGGCAAAGGATAGTGCACATGGGGGGCACATGATGGTCAGACTGAGAGGGATGCCCCCCCAAAGCTGAGGAGCCTGAACTAACACTGAGGCTTCTCCCCGAGGAACTTTAGAAGGAGTGTGGCTCTGCCCACACCCTGTGTTGGACATCTGGCCCTCTGCCCTGCAAGAGAGTAGTTTCTGCTACTTTAAGACACCTGGTTGGTGGTAACATGTAGCAGCCCCCCACCACACCCCAGTGTTCTCCAAGTGGTGGGATCCCATAGTGCAGGGGGCAGGTCAGGGAGGGGAACCCTGTGGGGAATCCAGCACTGCCACGGGGAGCATTAGCTTCACCCAGCCACTCTCTTGGGTTCTAGCCCTTTCCTCCACAGGACTTCTACAGCATCACCATGTCACCATTGTGATGCTAAGTCTCTGTGTCTATGGCCAACTAAACCACATTAGAAATCCACAATACGTGTGCATACCAGGCCAGCACGTGATTTGGAACCAAACACACTCTCCTAAGTTTCAGTACAGCAGGTGCTTTCTCTGACCACACTGAGGCCATCACCTTTACCTGCCACTGTGCGTGGCTGAGACTGCCCTACCTTCCCAGTGGCAGGGCCTTGGGATGAGCTCTGCAGGGCCCACCATGCTTGCAGCCTTCTCCCCAGGCAGGGTTCAGCCCTACCAGGGGCTGCTCTGGAGTCCATCATTCTGGTGCTGGGCTTTCACAGCTGCTGATTCAGGTAACTCCAGGCATTCCCAAAATGTGTCAACAGCACAGTGCCCAGAACACTGAGGACTCTGTCTAGCTGCAGATGTGGGCTCAGGGCTGCTCCATGGCCACTGGGTCACATGTCCCTGCCATCTAGACCCTGGCTGAGCAGACAGGCCTGGGCAACTGCATACTGGAGAGGCCACACTTGCTGTTGTCCATCACACTCTCACCTGTCACCGCTGTACCCAGGAAGGCTTTCTGGTACAAGTCAGCCCCATGGCCAAGCAGTGGCCTGACGGGGTGACTCCCTGACACTTGCACTGCCCCCTGCCCCTGTGTGCTCACCCATTTGACATGGAGCCCAGCCACATGTGGAGAGCACTTCTACCCCTTAAGTTGTGGGGAGTCAGACTCACCCAGTAGAGGTGTGCAGGTTATTTGAAAGACCAAGAGAGGTTTACCTCCATGAGTCCAGGGAGCCTGTGGGAACAGGACTGGCCCAGGTCTTACAGACCCCAAGGCTATCCATTTAGGTGGAACCCCAGCAAGAGTGAAATGGCACCTGCAGCCCTCTGGGCACTAACACAGCCATCAGGATTAGAGAGAGCGCCAGTCACAGATGGGATAGGATGGAATGAAACAGAAACTGTGGCCAGTGATGACATAGTTTCAAAGGAGAAGCAGGGACCCTGTCATTTCTGCTAGGGCCCCTGGAAAACGAGACTTTCTGACTAAAATAATAGCATTCATTCATGAAGATCATTCAGCAGTCCTTTAGAGGAGGAGGGCAATGCAAACCTGGACACTTTAGGGGCACTGCCCTGATTGATCTTGCACATAGTCAGTGACATTAGACTATGAAACTTCTTTCTCTGGAGGGGTCACCTGCCCATCAAAGTTCTTCCTTATCTAGACTGAGTCTCCAATAGTAAAAGTCATTCATTGGCCCTAAATACACATTTTTTTGAAGGAGTCTCTTCAAAGAAACTTCCTTGGAAGTAACATGGAATAGTTAGTGCTGAGAAGAAAGCTGTCAAAGGCAGCTGCTGGATGGTTTGCGTGTCGAGTTCCAGGTTGGTCTGATCTGCAGTCATGTGCATTCTGGGAAGACGTACGTGTATTTAGGGTTGATATGGGGCTGTGCAAGGCTGCTTTGTAAACACGGGGTTCAATCAATTACATTCTGGTTGCTATTTCAAGTGCAGGACCCAATCTTGAGAGAGGCTGCAGTCATGACATGACCATAACTAAGGTGAGCTGGGGGTTGTGATTGTGCCCTATCGAAGAGAGAACGATTCAATAGGGCTTCTCAGATGGGCGGGTTATATTCAGCCACTCTGAGAAGGGATGGAGCCAAATCCCCAATATCATGTGGGCATCAGACTCCACTCTTGGCCCCCTGGGGGCTCCCCTTGACTTCCCACCTCAGCACCCTCTGTGCAAAGCTGCACTGGTTTCCCTGTCACTTCCCACCTCAGCACCCTCTGTGCAAAGCTGCACTGGTTTCCCTGTCACTTCCCACCTCAGCACCCTCTGTGCAAAGCTGCACCTGTTTCCCTGTGACTTCCCACCTCAGCACCTTCTGTGCAAAGCTGCACTGGTTTCCCTGTGACTTCCCACCTCAGCACCCTCTGTGCAAAGCTGCACTGGTGTCCCTGTGACATCCCACCTCAGCACCCTCTGTGCAAAGCTGCACCTGTTTCCCTGTGACTTCCCACCTCAGCACCTT